>BQNB010054412.1:0-39557 GCA_026074375.1 Tanacetum coccineum
TGTTGATTGGGCTGGTTTCCCTGTTACCCGTCGGTCCACATCCGGGTATTGTGTGTTTCTTGGTGATAATCTTTTATCATGGTCTGCAAAGCGTCAAGTTACCTTGTCTCGTTCTAGTGCCGAAGCTGAATATCGTGGCGTTGCCAATGTGGTTGCTGAGACTGCATGGATTCGTAATTTGTTGCGTGAATTGCACACCCCATTATTTACAGCTACTCTTATTTATTGTGATAATGTGAGTGCAGTGTATATGTCGGCGAATCCGGTTCAATATCAACGTACAAAACACATTAAGATAGATATACATTTAGTTCGTGACTTTGTTGCTAAAGGAGAGATTCGTGTTCTTCATGTGCCTTCACGTTTTCAGTATGTAGATATTTTTACAAATGGCCTACCCACTGCTTTATTTATTGAGTTTCGCTCCAGCCTGAACGTCCGAAGATCTCCCTCTCACACTGAGGGGGAGTATTAGCCGTGTATAAATCAAGTCAACATTCAAAGTCAACGGTTAACATTCAACATTAAATGTCAAGTCATTTATTAGTCATTAATTTGTATTGGGCCTTAGCCCATAATAATAAATCTAGAATGTTCTCTTGTATCCTATATATAGGATAATTGTTTTCAATTGTAGGCAATCAAATCAATTAGCCTTTCAATGTGAGTTTTATCAATTCTAATACGCAAAAGTGTCAACTCCAAACTTCACTTGGACAAATTTTATAGTATAATATTTGTTAATAATCACTAGTCTTTAACTCCGTGCTTACACGATGTTGTTAAATAATATTTTTTTTTAAATTTAACTATTGATATCATGTTCTAGACATTATGCGTGTTTAATAGCATGTAATGACCCTTGAAAAAGAATGCTTTTCCAGATATGTTTATTTAAACTTTTAAGAAGAATTACATGGGTCGTTACTATATGTACAATATAGTGTATTTAATTTTATCTCACAGTAACCTGTGAGGCTGTGCCTTTATTTTGATATTTATATTTTTGATAATAATAATTTTAGCTGTTTTAAAATTTTAAACTCGTATCGTGCGGGTTAAATTTATAAAGAAGATTAACAAGAGTCATTATTGAACACAATTAGTTAAAAAAAATTTTTTTATCGTATATCCTTACTTACTCTCATAAAGAATAATAACATGAGTCGTTCGTATATGTACAATCTCATGTATTTATTTACATATCGCAATAAGTCATGTTTTCATTTTAATATTTACAATTCCGTGCTTATATATTAATTCAATATATAATGAAAAAAGAATTTTCAAATAACAACATATATGTTGTTTTTTCACAAAAAAAAGACTCAGGAGTATATAGCGTAGCGATTATATTTTAAATTTGTAAAGTTATTAAAATTTACTTAAGTCCATTAAATTTATTTAAAATTTAAGATTTAAGTTAATTTGGATATCAAGGGATCAATCCTCGCTCTTCATTTGTATTTGATCGAATGGATGAGATTAATCCTAACATTTTTAAAAACCAGTTTTCATCTTTTATTTTTCAAATATTAATGTCTCTTAAACCGGTAATAAACCGAACATTAAAATAAGGCGAAAACACAATTCATACACAACGAAAACATTTAATACATCTGCTTAGATATGCACTTTTGTGATATTTTTTACAATCTTTTTTTTCATTTTTCATGTTTATTTCCTTTTTTTATGTTTTTCTTTTGTCTATTTATCTTTCGTTTTTTGCCAAACTACATAACGAGCGATACTCACAATATTATTAAGGATTAGAATCCATCTAAATTGAGTCTAAACATGGATACATCATGTTTCACCGCAAACACAAATAACTTAATTGCATAAAACTTTTTCTTTTAATAAAAATCATGGGCCCACTTATTTATTTTCACTTACAATAAGCTTAACATGATCAATCATGTTTGACCATAACTTTAGAGGATCTTTTTCCTATGATTAAACATTAATTTGAATATTCTAGTAAATCACATGCGATACTAGTGTTAAATCACATATGATATGCAATAAAATCATATATGAGTTAACACAATATCACATGTGATTTTATTAGTATATTCAAATTAGTGTTTAATCATATGTGATTTCTTCATGCAAGTTTCAAGAGTGAGAAAAAAAGGTGAAAAAATAAGTTTGTTGAAAGTATATCAAAGTGTCCGTCTATAGAAAGTTAATTAAATGTTGATCGTGACAGTGTAATTTGTTTTGTCTAACGTTTAACGGTTAATGAGATATTTAAATTATAAAAAATAGATGAAATATAAAAATGCTTTTAATCTCCTTAATTGATTTACTTTTAGATGGACGGTGAGGATGAATCCCTAGTATAAAAAAAAGTTTGATATCCAAAATAACTCTATTTAAAATTTAACAACTAAAATTTTATTAGTTAATCATCACTTCTTTTAGTTTTTTCTTACAAAATCGACACATGTGTTTTTATACATATTTATTTTGTCGGGTGAAAATTAGATGAGTTTAACTAAATTGAAACAAATTTTGACTTTTATTAGCCATGTTATTTTAAAACTAAGGTCTTACATTGATCGATCAAAATATGTGTTTACACACTTTAGATATGTTTGGCGATACGTAGCAGTAAGCAGTAGCAACATCAGTAGCAGTAAGCAGTAGCAGTTATCACAAGCACTTAGCAGTTGTTGTTTGTTAAAAAAAGTGTTTGGTAACGTAGCTGTAAGCTATTATTAAAAAGTGTAAAATTAAAAAAAAAAGATATTCCTTTTTTTATAAAAGCAATCAATGTTATGCTACTATAATATTTTTGAGGCTATATATGTAATTTCGCAAACAAATTGCTAGGAGCAATTCTGAAATGCTTCTTGAGAAAACATTTGAGATTTGAGCAGTTAGACGATATTCAAACGCTAATTGAGGTATTGCCAAACAAACTTTTCATCTAAAATGCTTACCGCTCTTAAAAGCTTCTAAACGCTTATTCCCAAACATAGCCTACGTATCTTTTTGTCATAAATTATACTGTAAAAGCTTACTAAGTAAATAACTAAAAACATGTATAAGTCAAGGGTTGTGTTTGGAACATACAATCAAACTTCAGGTTTCTAATAAGTAGCAACAAAAAAAAAAGCCTATATATTTTTGGCTCATTTTTGAAATATTGTTGGGGTTTTGATTTCGCAGGTATTAATAATTTACAGAGGTGATCATCATTGTTCAATCGAATTGGTGTGTAGCTAATCGTTGATAAATGGGTATGTGTTTTTTTTTTAATTTTGTTGTGTAAGATTATTTATTTGTATATGATTAAGTTATATCTTTGTAACAAAAACCATTTAAAGCTTTTTAGCACACACTAGTTTTCCTAAACTGTTGGAACATTATCTGATTGAAAATATTCATAAAGGGGTGCTTGGATATTGCTAATAAATATTGTTGAGTGTTTGTATAGAGCCCAAAAGCTTATGGTTAAGCTGATTGGATAAGCTGATAAGCAAATGCAAGCAGTATCACCAACATTTTGTTTTGAAACGACAAAGACTAAGTTGGCTTTTTTGGGTAACCATAGTTTTCAATTTTTTGGCCGACTAATCCATGGGGTTCAAGCCCATCACCACACATACAGAAACCGGGTAAAGCAATCCCCTTTAATGGGAAGGTTGGTGTGGCCATCTCAAGGTTGGTTGCACCCGGAATTGAATTTGCCATTTTACTGATGGAGACGTTTACCACTAAAGCCCTCCCCTTTTTTTTTGTTAGATAAGTTTTAAGGGGTGTTTGTTTAAGCTTATATGTGGCTTATGAGCTTATTTACTGGACTTAGAAGCTTATGTATATTCGGGAAAGCTCATAAGCTCACTCTTTTTGGCTCATAAGCTTATCAAGCTGAGCTTATGACCTCAAATACGCTATTATGCTAACTTGATAAGCTCATAAGCCCAAAAAAGTGGGCAAATCATAGATATATTACAGTGTGAAATTATTGTTTGGTCACTTTATATGACTTTTTAATTTTAGTTATGAAAGAGCCTGATACGGGAATGTTGGTGGATTGGTTATCATGGTGTCAAGCGTATCCGCTCAACAAGAATGATGCTATCGAGGTCAGTATTTGGCGTCCTTTTGATAAAGAACTTGAGAGTAGGTTAATCCCGTTCTGTGCTCACTTGTTATGACTAGCTGTCTACATCGTAAACCATTTTTACTTTGAGCTCTAGTTTTTGCAAGAAATGCTTCAACTAGGACATACATCTTAGTCTAAGATCACGGTGATTAGTTTAGAGTTAATTGTGTGCTTTTTGCCTTTTGCAATTTCAAATCTTGGTTAGATTACTTAACAAAACTGAATGTCAGGTTTGGCCCTACAAAATTTGGAGGATATAAAGATAGAATGCGTTAGAAAAATATATAACAATAATATCAATCTCTTATTTATTATATGTAACGTATACTACTAATTTCATATCCAACAATACCTTTAATGACTTCTTAAGATATTAGAGAAACAAATTGTAGCACCCCGAGCCTAAAGTGACAGGCTAGCCCAATTATTTCCTAACTTTAACTTACCCTGATGAAAGTTATAAGTAGGATACAACTTAAAGAGTATAAGGGTGTTAAAACTTCTTCTTTTCCGAACGACTAATGGTACTGAAACTTTTACTTTATATCGCAGGAGTCTTTACGAAGTTCCCACTTTAACACAAGACATCCTTATTACACGTACATTCCGAGTTTAAATACAATGTGCCATTAACATTTGGATCAATCTAACCGAGCTACTTAAATACGGCTATGCTTCGGTCTTTTTAACTAACGCCTATGAAAGAAGATTTAAATTTCTGGTCAGTGCTGCACTACTGGAATGGAGTAGGAAATAGTGTTCTATCTGTTTTTAGCCTGTCACCGGTAGTGCGCGGTGTTCGCAATAGTGACTTGGGTTTCTTTCCCTAAATTCGCTTTAGAATGACCATCCTGTCAAGGTTAGAAACAGTGGTTCAAGGAAAATTTTCCTTCGAGGTAAAGCTTATTAGGTGTTTAAACTTCTCATCTTTTATCTATGTAGGATGAGTTGTTATAAACTCTTAATTCAAACTTATCTCACTCTTCAATCTATGTCAGACGGGTTGTTCCAAACGTACCAACTTTAAGCCCAAAGTAAGATTATAACAACTTTCTGAGTCATATTAAACAGTTATAGAAGATAGCCCATAGATAATTTAGGGGAAGAATTACGTTCTCCCCATTAAACTTTCGTAATTACATATGTCAAATTTTTTTTGGGTAACCATTGTTTTTGACCCTTTTCGCTAGATTTTGACCATCCTTTTCGCTAGATAAATCCTTGTGTCTGAGGTCCACCAGTCACAAAAGGTCAAAGCCGTAAGCCCTCCCATTCCTGGGAGACATTACCAAGCATGGTTCGAACTTGAGACATTTTACATTTTCGTGATGATAGACACGCGCTTTTGTCAACCCCCCCCCCTAGTGGGTTACTTTTAACAATTTATAAATTGAAAATTATATACCACTTCCCCTCTATCCTAAAATTAAACCCTTTACATGAAAATATGTTACTATTACATGAATAATAAAAGCAACCACTATATATGTTAAAATCTAATTAAACGTACACTACAACTGAATTTGAAGACCTCAAAAACTTGCACACTTAATAATCACTTGCTTCATTACCGCCGTTTGTTGCATTGGATTTTGGTAGAAGACAAGAGAAAAGGGTATAATAATCTCGAACCTAACACGAACATAAAAATTCGTATACAGTTCCTTTGATGTATGAGTTTGCTGTATAGGTTCCTTTGGTTGTAGCCCCTTGGTGTAGCTTGGCTTTGTACAGTTCCTGGATCCCTTGTTTGCCCCGTTTTTGGGGTTTTGTTCATATATTTAATTTTATCAGCTTCTCAAAAAAATAAAAATAAATTCGTATACATGTTATTTTCAAGGTTGCAAAAATCGCTAGGTGTAGTCGGGTGGTCGACCACTTTCTAGCTAATAATCGCTCTAGTTCACATAGTTTAAAGATCAAACACAAACAACGGAACATAACAAAAGAAGAACAAAAAGTCCAAAGTTAACATAGTTTAAAGTTCTTGTGATGTCTGCATTTGGACCGAGCCAAACAAAAGAGGAACAAAAAAACCCGAACTTTGAGGAAAAAAAAAGTGGGTTTTTTTTGGATGACTATTTAACTGACTTTGACTGATTAGCGCCTAGGTGGCGATTAACTGGAAAGTGTCTGACTAGCACCGATTAATCGGCCGCCTAGACCCATTTTTAAAACACAAATTATTTTAATGCTTGATTGTAGATATATGTAATGTTTGAAGTTTAACAATGGGTATATGCAATAATCCCCAAATCCTTTATCTCAAACTGTGTAGCCATGTAGACGGCTAGACGCTTTACCCGCCTTGGAAACCTCCTATGATACGAACCGGATCGATTTAGAGCTAATAGAACGATAAAGATAGAATAATTGACGTTCGAGAGGTCGAATAAGCTCTCCCAATAAGGATACCAAATAACTAAACCATTAATAATATTCAACATTCAACCTAATCACCATTACAATCCTAATGCCCTATTTATAATAAAAGATATCCTAGACTTCTTGACTAAGAAAACATAATAAAGGAAACTAAATATACTAATTAATTAATAATATAATTATGATAAATTATATTAACGCAGGATCTTATCAATACTCCCGCCCCCCAAAAACACCTTGTCCTCAAGGTGTTGCTTCAAAATCTAGTCAATTTTTTTCACGGGATCAATAGTCATTGTTGTTTGGTAGTCAAAAGTAGTGGACTGTGATGATTGAATAAAGATATGGTGGGGCAACAACGATACTAGAGAACAAGAATTGGAGATATAGGTGATTATATAATACCAAAATAACAAAAGTGATGTATAATCTTTCAATCGGCAGAAAAAAAATTCAAAGCTAGTGATGACGTATAGTAGGCATACCAAGCCTCCGGGCTTGGGCCACACTATCACTTGGGCTTCTGGGCCCAACTTAGCAGTCATGGGCCGAAACTAAACCCAATCCTGCATTGGTCACGGCCCGGACACAGCAAAACGGACGCGGACCTAACTATAGGATACTTCCGTCCACGGAAAGCACACGCGTCCGTACACACGGTTATTACGGAACCTTGCCCGACAAGGGACCCACTCTGGCCACTAACTAAACAAACGAAATATTAGGAAACCCTAATATTTCGTTCGCTTATAAAAAGGGACCTTCTGACACAATGAACAAGACGATTTTCTCACTCTACATACACATACTTTCTCTCTCTACATGTTTACTTACTTTCACGTCGGATTCTAACCGTGGGGTCCGTCCCCACGGTAAGACTAACGGTTTATTTGATTGTGCAGGAAATCATCACTTCTCTTGCTCTAGTACAAGATCTAATGCTCAAATCATTCGGGAACTCGACCCGACGTATAATTTGAGTCCCATTCTAAACCCTACACTTATTTTGTACTAACAACTAGGGTATAGGTGAATGGTGGCGGCTAGGGTTTGACGGGGTAACATAGAGACGGCGGCTCAACTTAGCCATCAAGGTCTAAGGATCAGATCCGATACCATGTTAGACAATGAAACCCCGTAGGCATGATTTATTATTGAGCCACAATATATAGAGTGGAAACATAAGCAAACCCTAATGGACCCAAACCCACAAGTCGGGTTTGGGCCTAATTCATCTAATACCTTACGTGATTCCGGGATCCCAAGTCATCCTTTGCTCAAAGAGAGGCCCATACAAAATATTTGGTTCCAGATGCACAACAAGGATCATAGTAGAATAGAATTCCAACCCACTTCTCTTGTAATTGCTTCCTAACCCTTGGACCACCACCAAATGCAGCACATTATCACATCTTAAGACAGGCCCAAGCGTGGGATAGTCAGCCTCACCAAAGTCATAAATAAGTTTTTGCCCTAATTCTTTCGCCACCACAATGATTGGTGTTGTAATAGCCGCCTCCTCGACATCTGATGCAACCATAAATTCATCGAGATTACGACAGTCTTCACCACTTTTTTCCGTATCGATCATTGTTGTTGTATCCTCGGGAAGGGTGGTGGGTGGTTGTAAGGCTTTGAGAGCATTCATGATTTCAGGGAATTGCCGATCTACTTCAACCTTGTTTTTCTCAATTGTTGCTTGCAACAAAGCCCGTTGTTTCGCTGCCTGTGAGTTGATTGCAGCTTGCTCGATCTTGAACTGTTCCAGATTCGCCTCCAGATCAGTTACCTTCGTCATCGTGAATAAAAAATTCCTTGTTTTCTTTTCTTTTTTTTCTTTGGAACCCTAGAATCGAAACAGCTCTGATACCAATTGATACGAACCGGATCGATTAAGAGCTAATAGAACGATAAAGATAGAATAATCGACGTTCGAGAGGTCGAATAAGCTCTCCCAATAAGGATACTAAATAACTAAACCATTAATAATATTCAACATTCAACCTAATCACCATTACAATCCTAATGCCCTATTTATAATAAAAGATATCCTAGACTTCTTGACTAAGAAAACATAATAAAGGAAACTAAATATACTAATTAATTAATAATATAATTATGATAAATTATATTAACGCACGATCTTATCATCCTACCATTATGCTAACTTGACATTAGCATTCTCAAGTATAATAGGTTTTAAATCACTACCATATACTATATAGCATTTGTTTCTAGTTAGAGTAAATTGCAAAATCCGTCCCTTTGGTTTGGCCAAATTGTAAGCGCAACCCCTACAACTTTCTCTTTTGATTGAAGTAGCTTTTTTTAGTGTTGTTAACGTTGTTGAAAGCTCATTACTTATTTAAGTAGGCCTTGCCTTTTGGAGCTGCTCCCGGCTCACACTATGGTGAGCCCGTTGATAGATTATATGTATTCTCGAAAGATGATTGGACGGTCTTGCCCGTTGGCTTGTAGAACTTTGGTGTGAGATTTTCGTCCCTGGTATGAGAACATATATACTTCGAAAGTGCAGCACTCACTACTGCCGGGACAATAAGTGCACACCCAAATTCCCTATCCCTACAAGGACTATGCCTAAACTTTCGAAGTTATAGGGAATGCGCGTGCTATTTTGCCATTTATCTTCTAGTTATAATTGAATTTGATTTTATAACTCAAGTTACAAGTTTTCATATATTCACTCGACAAGAAAACCTGACCATATATGAGAGGTTGTGGCCCAGTAACCGAGAGGTTGTGGGTTCAAGTCTCACTGGAGACATATATGAGAGTATTTTTGAGATAGGTACCCATACCCTGCTCAGGCGTGTAGTGCAAGTTGTAAAAAGTTGATGTTAAAAGTAATAATTAGTTGGATCCAAATTTTGGAACTAAATTTCAAGTTATTGAATTGAAGATTTTATCTTAGTTTAACATTTATATGAATGCATTGGATTAGATGAACTTAGAGTTACCCAAATATTCCAAAAAAGGAGTTGAGGCCAATTTATTATAGGAGGGATAAAGCCATCTAATAATCCTTTTTTTGGATGACCTACCCCAATTGCTTAGGATCATCAAAGCCGTGGTTTTGTGGTAACTATACATTTCAAAACCCTAAAAAAACAATAACGAGCCGCCGCCGCATCACCAAAGACAATGGCAATAGGTAACAGATCTCTGATTGAGCTTCCAGATCTCAATCTTGAATGTATCCTTTTAAATCTGCCGTTGTTTTCTCTTCTTGTGTGCTGCTCGCTTTCCAAGTCGTTGTGCGGTCTCATTTTAAAGAATTCAACATTTGCAAAAAATTACTTTGCAAAATCAGAACCCCATTTAATGATTCATTGCCCATTGAGATCCACTTTTCATTTACTCGACATGAAAGCTGATGTAATGCCAGCGGCATTGGGTGAACGGGTTGACGTTAGGCCTACATTTTTTCTGCCGTTAGACGGGTATAGTGTTACACATTCGTGTAACGGATTCGTTTTAATGGAGTATGAAAATATGGCTGATGGTATTCACAAGTGCATCGTATCGAATCCTGTTAAAGGCGAGTATACGAAACTACCTGAAACTGAACATCTTTATAGACATGTGAAGTGTGCGTTTTTTTATAATCCCGATGAAAATCAGTTAAAGATTTTGCGCCTTTTCATTAGTTTATTCCGTTATAATCCAGATTCAGACGAGTCATCTGATTCAGAAGAGCTTTTACCAGAATCTCCAGATAATGATTTTACATTTGCATATTCAGAAGAAGACCGAATGGGAGAATTATTTGTAGTGGGTTCTGATTCATGGGAGTCTCTTGACACTTTCCCCTTTTGTCCCGATACTATTTACTCTCCTTGCCATATAAATAAAATTACTCATTGGCTATGTGGTGATGATAAGGATGAAAATTCCATTGTTTTCTTCAATTTTGAGAGCCATACATTTGGGAATCTTACTGGCCCGGCCCACATGGTCAAACCTTATGTAAATGAATGTTATGACATGGTTTTGGTTCATGGGAGTCTATCAATAATTAATTCTAACGCAAACATGGGAGAGTTTAGAATATGGAGAATGAATGAATATGGCAATGAAGACTCGTGGACTCTCAGCTATGTGTTTGACATCACTGTCTGGAATGTCCCACGTGAGCCCTGTATGTCTGATGAGAAATTTGTATGCTTAAACAATGGGTATATAGTGATCACTTGTTCAGATGGTCGTGTGTTCTTCTATGATTTGGTAAACAAGATTGGCAGACTAGTGAATCATCCACCAATTCAGCTTTCATCCGTAGTAGTTGCTCATACTCCGAGCTTGATCTCGCTGAGCAATGCTGTGGGAGATGGCAACTTGGAAGTGCTGAAAGTGCCATCAAGGTACAAGTATTTTACATGTTTATTTCTTCATGGTTATTATAGAATGTGACAATATAAAAGTAGTAATGTTACTGACAGTATTGATTTTTCATTGTAGGCCTGCTCAACCAGGGTTATTCACACATAACTACATAGAGTTATTAGCAACTTTTTCCGCGTAGCCAGAGTAAAACTTGATGCAACAAGCGGGAAGCTTATGGAAGCCATTAGAGATCAATATTATTGTATTCTGTTAGTTGTACTTGAAATTGTGGCTGTGATATAGCAGTTCCCAAAGACAGTAGTTGATTTGGTCAAGAATGTTTTGTTTGGTTAATGTCATTTTGGTTAGAAAGAGTTTCTGGAATTTTGTTATTTTACTTTTATACAATGTGCTTTCAGAGGTTCATCATAAACAACCTATTAGCATCATGGTTTCGGTGGTGTTTGTTTAAGCTTATGAAATATAAGCCGAACAAAGAAAGTTTAAACAAACACCCCCTTAGTTAAGACATTGACCAGATAATGTAACTGTTAGCGACTCACGTAACTGTTAGGGACTCATTTGACTAATTGCATAGTTGCTTGATCTAGGGTTTGATGGTACTCGAAAGACATAATCTCTCTGCTGTCTTACCTACAGAAATGAAAGAATATCCTTTCCTTTCAAATTCATAGTCCTATCTGCAACTTTTCGAGTTCAATGATCTGATCTCATCAAAAGTTGAAACAAATCTTAAGTGTGACTATAAGTTTAGTTCATCAATCCGAGTTCAATGGTGTAAATCTGTTGGGCAATCTTGGCGTTTATAAAGTTCATGCCAAGCTTTTAATTATTTACGTTTCCGTCACTAGTTATAAACAAACTTCCAGCAAACCAAACTCGACCATTGTGAACACAATGTTCACATACAAGCTCAATATTACCAACGAGAACCGAACCACAGGCAACCATCTTTCAGGGAACCCGCCTAGTACGACCCGGTTTCCAGTAGTGAAATAAGCTACCCGTGTAGTAGGGGTCGATTTATAATTTTCGCCCTACCTGAACCAGCATAGTATAACATGTATATAAGTTCAGGGTTAATTTTGAAAGAAACATAAACTTGAGGATTCTAAAGTAAAATAAGTAGAAATATCAAATATCCTTTTTATGTGTTGATAGAACAGAACAGAACAGGGTTTAGCTTCCTTGACCACTTGGTGTTTTTTAAGGTAACTAAAACTAATTTAGGGTTTATCTTAAATTTGGGTTTCTTTAATTTCATTGTGTTCTGTTACTTTTGTGATATAAATTCGGTGTTTTATGAGAAATGGGGGTTCAAGTAATTGCATGATTATTCATTTGTGCATACTTTTAATTGTCTAGTTAGACTTCTATTAGCTAAATAAATGAAACAATTTATTCATAGGTGTGTTTGGGTAATTTTCATGTAACATCATATTAACAATAAACTTATTGCGTATTGGTATGGATAAGCAATTTTGACTGTTTGGATAGAGCTAAACAGCTTATGCTTATTAACCTATGTACGCTGCTTTAGACAGTAAGATGTTTTGGACAAACTTATATAAAGGGCTTATGCTAATTTGAAGTAAGATGATAAGCTGTGTTTTGATATAGGATAAACCAATATGTTGTTTCTGTAAATAAGCGCAACATTTTCAAATAGGCTTTCTCAAACATCAATGAATTGTGTAATTCCAACTTGCTCACTATGGTATTCGTGAAAGATTAATAATCTTCAAACATTTAGTAGCTTAGTTCATGGGTGGATAGACCGTTGGCACACACATTCTGAAATCACATTCACAAAAATGATTGTTTGCTCACTACACATAGAAAATTACTAGTACTCTTTAAAATTAGTTATGGGGATATTCTAAATCAGGCTTATCAGGGTTTATATGGGCTTGAGCAGTTTAAAAAAGCTAGCTTATATAATAAGCTTTGTTTGTCACACATGCTTATGGAAGCTTTTATAAGCCCAAGCCCATACAAAGGGGCTTATGTGGGCTTATAGCTAGTCAAATTACTTAAATACCCTTAAAAAATAATGGATTGTCACGCAAAAGCTGAAAATATATTTGAATTTAACTTGATGTATTTTTCTGCGATTTTACATTAATAAGCTTCAGCTCCAACTAATTCGCCAACTTTATAAAAATATAAGCTCCGGCTTTCGGCTTATAATATAAGCTCCAGCTACAGGTAGCTACATCCCGAGCCGCAGCTCCAGCCCCGCTCCAGCCCATTTCGCCAAAATCATTTTCAATACATAGGCTCTTAACTGTATGCTTTTGTTTATAGAGATCCCTTATAATTTGAGTTATGTGATTCGATTTTGTTGGATTTTATGTTTGTTAAAGTAGTGCATACATCATTTTGCAACCCCTCGATCTATAATCCTTATTCCTTAGCTGTATGTATAAATCCTTTTTGAGGCATATCAGTTTATTAGTTGGTCGAGGTTAATACTACATCAGTTTACTTCTATGTTTTATGTCATTTTGTTGATTATTGATGCATATACACCTCCTTAAACAAATTCAGCCAGGCATAAAAGTATATATATGGATTAATTTCGGTGGGCTGTTTAATCTTTGTAATTTAACATTTAACACCAACACTTAAAATCCATTGTTTTCTGGTCGAAGGATCTGTTTCTTGTGTAACTCGATATTGATGCAGGTTGTTGTGGCCTTAGAAGGTATGTATGATTTATTTTTGGACAAAGACTCGATAGTGGAATGCTTCATACCCAGCGTTGTTGTGGCCTTAGAAGGTAGAGTATGATTTACTTAGTATTCTAGTGACAGATAAGCAAGGCCTACATAAGTACTAACAATGTTCTTATGAGTCGAGACATAGGACATAAGAGTGTCATGTTACAATCTGATCCGAAAAATCGCTTTAGTTTGACCAGTAAAAAGTCAAAATGCACTTGGATCCGAAAATGCTTTGTTTGACCATAAAAGTCAAAATGCATATTGATTTTGCAGCTATTAACCTTTTCAACCGATAGCACCTTAACATTTCTTTCTTCACGTGAAATTATAACACTTCATCTCAAAGTAGTGATCACCTTTTTCGACATCATGGAAATGGCAATGTTCCACTAAAACATTTTTTCTGAAATCACTTTTTCTTGTACCATCTTTCATCTGTCTTGTGTTTGCTGAAATCTTGCATGTGTAATGTGCTTCCTTTATAGGTTTGGCTACTATGAATGGATATGTAAATCAATAATTCAAAGAACCACTTGGAAAGATGGCAGCTTTAGTAGCAACTCGTGTTCGTTTTCTTGTTGGGGATACTCTTTCAATTAAAAAGCTCCCAAAGATTTCTAGAGCAGTTTCATTTCACAGAACCGCATACTTATTGAACCAGTTCAGTACCAAAACTGGTCCGTTAACTCTTAAAAGCCTCGGATTCAGGGACGTGAGTGACACAATAACAAAGTTTGAGAAAAGTAAGGGTAGACAAATAATTTCAACTCTGCAGGTTATCCAAGATCAAGTCGAAGAAGTCAAACCCAAGAGAGTCAAAGTCAAAACAAAAGCTGTTGCTGTTGAAAACCCGATTGAAGTTGACATGGCACCATTTTCTGCAAAATCTTTTTCTGAACTCGGTCTTCCTCCGTTGTTGATTGAGGCCCTAGAGAGAGAAGGTTTCAATGTTCCAACTGATGTACAGTCAGCAGCCATCCCAACTATCCTTAAAAGCCACGATGCTGTGATTCAATCCTACACGGGTTCTGGAAAGACATTAGCGTATGTTCTTCCAGTACTCTCAAAAGTGGGCCCACTCAGCGGTTCGCCCGATAGCAACAAAGAAGATAAAAAGAAAACCGACATAGAAGCAGTGATTATCGCACCTTCAAGAGAACTTGGTATGCAGATTGTTAGAGAAATCGAGAAGTTACTGGGACCCGAAAACAAACGATTCGTTCAACAACTTGTCGGTGGCGCAAACAGGTCAAGGCAAGAAGAAGCTTTGAAGAAAAACAAGCCCGTTATCGTTGTCGGGACACCTGGAAGAATTGCGGAAATTAGTTCTGCCGGAAAGCTTCATACCCATGGCTGCAGGTACCTAATTCTAGATGAAATTGATCAGCTTTTATCTTTTAATTTCCGTGAAGATATGCATAGAATAATCGAACACGTTGGTAAAAAAGCCGATTCTGGCCCGACCCAGAACTCAGAAACCCAAACCAAGAAACGGGTTGAGAGACAAATGGTCATGGTATCTGCAACAGTTCCATTTTCAGTAATAAGAGCAGCCAGGAGTTGGGGTCGTGACCCGATACTCGTGCAAGCCAAAAAAGTGGCCCCACTAGAATCCATCCCTCGTCCAGCTGGACCCGTTAACTTAACCCCAGGACCTAGTTCCAGTTCAAACGCTGGGTCAGATTTGCAGCAGACTAACGCTGTTTCTGAAAGTCTACCACCATCTTTAAAGCACTACTACTGTGTTTCAAGGCTGCAACATAAAGTCGATACTGTAAGAAGATGTGTACATGCTCTTGATGCAAAAACCGTCATAGTTTTCATGAATCACACCCGACAACTAAAAGATGCTGTTTTCAAGCTGCAAGCACGCGGGTTAGTAGCAGAAGAATTACATGGTGATCTTGGCAAGCTTTCAAGATCAACAATCTTGAAAAAGTTCAAGAAAGGTGAAATACGAGTACTAGTGACAAACGAGTTATCTGCTAGAGGTTTAGATGTAGCAAACTGTGATCTTGTTGTTAATGTGGACTTACCTACTGACTCGGTTCACTATGCACATCGAGCTGGAAGAACGGGTCGATTAGGCCGAAAGGGTTCGGTTGTAACGATTTGTGAGGAATCGGAAGTTTTTGTTGTCAGGAAGCTTCAAAGGCAACTTGGTGTTCCCATTCAGACTTGTGAGTTTGCGGAGGGTAAACTTGTTATGCAGGAAGGAAAATAGAGGTTCTTGTGTGTTAGACATTTTTGTTAGCCTTTTAATATGATTACTCATAAAAAGTCTCTAATATAGTCTTTATTTATCTATCACAAGATGTGGGTATTGTTTGACTAGCTATCCAAGTTTGTTTTGCTTAAACTATGTACAAGTTAAATGTTGTATTTATTTGGATACAGGTGGTACCGGTTTTGATATCTGACTTTGATGCCAAAATCATACATTTTAGTTACCAGGTCATATGTTATTCTTAAAAAAAGATGCATACATATTTATGACACATATAGATAGAGTAGTGATTGGCATGACTAATTGGCATGCCTAATTTTGTGAAAAAAAGATCATTATACATTTGTTAGAGATAAATGTTGCAATACATGTGTTCAACAAAGATTGGATTAGGCACATGAGTTAGGCATCCAAATCATTTTCCGGATACCATATTACCATACACAACCTGTTTTAAGCAATCATCCAATGATTTAGTGTGTTTGGGGAGATATTTAGAGGGTGTTTAGGACAGGTCTTTTGGGAGATTGTGAATGAGAGAATTGAAGACAACTATTTGAAAAGTTTTTGATAATAGCTTGGTAAACTTCCAAGTTTTGCTATAAGCTTTTCATTCTCTCTAAATCTATTTTCTTATACTTGTTGATTTATACAAAAGCTTTATAATGACTATATATACAAAAGTGTGTATCGGTATTGTATCTGGCGGGATTTCGGTACCGGTACCCGTTACCAGAAAACAAAACAATACATATTCGGTTTTTCCCTTTTTTTTAAAACAAAAATAAACAAATCAAAGCCGAAGATATATCGTTACTTATAGTTCGTCTTGGACAACAAGATTAATTAGCGATAATTCATACATCATTGAAATATGATTGACGATGATGATCGGGATAGTTTGGGAATGTAAATTTCACAATTTTAATGATTTATAATAGGTTAAGTTTTAACTTTTCGGCGGGTTTGTAAATCCACAAAAGGTGTGAATTGACGGAAACACATTGATTTTGGGTGCTTTTTGGCACGACCATCCCACAAGGATTAGCTCCGGCAACTCTTTTGCCCCAGTGAAGCACCAACTGGAGTAGACATGAGCCGAAAGTCGAATCATTGACCTTTTATTTACAAAATCTCATTAGTGAGCCCATGAGTTTTTCGGAAATGCGTACCAACTGAGCCAAACTGTTTGGTTTGGCGGGTCTATCCCTAGAATTCCTTAAAAAACAAAGCATTTGGAGTTGATAATTAGGCGGCAATTCCAAATTATATAGTCCACTCAATATCACTCTCCTCACAATCTTGTTTCCCATTTCTTCTTATTCAAAAGATTAAAAATACACACACACATTCTGACTGACTGAGTAAACAATAGTAATATGCATATAATTCACACACATGCTTTCAGTTACCTCCACAATGCTCTTCCTTTCAAAACCTTAACTTCTTCTTCTTCTAACAAACCCCTTTTTGGTATCTCTATCCTATCCGTATGCATTACTTTTTAATATACTTTCTTAAATTTTATTTTTAACTATGATTATTGTGTTTCATCATTCTTCTCTTGTATATCACAGGAACCCGACTTCTTTTTCGCTCCCCAAAACTTTCTTCGGATTTTAAGCAAATCAATTTTCGAGGTATCAGACTAGTTTGTTATTATATAATATACCCTTCAATCTATAGCTGTTTGATTTTAAGAGTCAAAATGTACCTTTGCATAAGCTTTTTGAGGTGCTTGTAAGTTTATCGTATTATCCAGATAAGATAAGAGGGTGTTTGGGATTGCTTAGTTTTCGCCTTATGACAAGCAGTTAAACAAATAAGCGGGTCAGGAGGAAATAGTGTTTGGGTTTGTTTATGGTGTATTAAATGCAACATAATCCGGAAAAACACAAATTCTGAGTGTAAATGAGTTTTATCTCAAAGAAACATTTTGGAATTAGCAAGCGGTAACCTAGATATTGAAAACTGCATAATAAGCAGATAACAAGAACTCGACAAGCATAGTTTGTTTTATCCAAACTGCTTATAAGAAAAGTAAACAATCCCAAACACCTTTAAAGCTTATGCAAACACTTACTACAAAGGGTTTAATAGGTTATTCGTGAGTTAAGAAGGGTCTTCTGCAAAATCGCTTTGGAAGTAGCAAGCAGTAAGCTTAGCCAAACACTATTTGACAACAAAAAGCTTTTCATTTCTCTTCACGTGGTGTGATTGCAGCATACTACTTATGATAAGTATGTGACAATCCATTAATCAGTTACAGTGCTATTGAATATTAAAAGTTGCTTGTTTTAAAAATATAGGTGCTGTTAACTCGTCTTCAGAGGAACAGAACTCGAGCACCAGTGCCGAGACAACGAGGTTTTTCTATCAATATCTTAGCTACTCTTCTTTTTAAGATTTTGGTTACATCTCTCAGTCAATATGATCGATGTATTTTGGTTTATTTTCGTAGCAGAAAAGTTATAGAACACATATGTTTGCTCAAAGCAAAGGCGGATTTATCTGACAAGAATGAAAAAGACATGCTTGATTTTCTCTATACGTGCCAATATCAAATGCCTGGCATTCTTGCAATCTCGCTAGGTACTGTCTTATGCAACTGACTTTTAGATTATCACCATCTCATGGGCACACATTTGTATTCTTCATGCGATATCCTTATTATTTTGTGTAGGGCGTATCTCGTATCAAAAGCTTGAAAGTTATACACATGCTGTCTTCATGCGTTTTCAGAAGAAGGAAGACCTTGCCAAGTTTTATGACAATCCGTTTTACTTAGGAGTCCTGAAGGACCATGTAACGCCTTACTGTCATGTACGCCCTAACATGTAAACACCAATACTCTCGATATCTATTTTTAATATGTTCTTACACATTTAAATAATGTGTTGGTTAACTTGTAATATACTATATTCTGCCCGCAGGAACTAACTTATTTTGATTATGAATCTGAAGTAGAAGATGATATCCTTCCCATCTTTCGTAAAGGAGAGGTTAGGAATGGAAAGCTGTCATATATACTATGTAATGTTGATGCGTTTTTTCTTACAAAGTTCACGCTGATAGTTTTTTACTGGTTTACAAGTCTGATTTAGCTATATGCAATTCTAAGTTTAAAAGAGCTGACGGAGTTTATATGGTGGCAGGAGTTTAACTTTGGTGTGGAGTTCATACTTCTTCTTGCATTTAAAGAGAGCTCATTGGGTGAGGTGGTAGATGATGCACTAACATCTTTTTCAAAGTTGTTGATGGAATTTCCATCGTTGATTGTTCAGGCTACAAAAGGTATTGTCAATGTATTGTTTTCTAAAGGAAGCAATTTCAAGCCGTTTACTTTTGAATGGGTTGGTTTGGATTATGTGGTATCTCAAATGGGCTATGTTTCTATCTTTAATAGCTCAAAGTGGGTTAAAAAGATCAAAATGTGCTAAAAAATGGGGCAAACAGGTCTAAAGTTGCCTACAGTGCATTAGTAAGGCATCAAATTGGGTTATGTAGTATCTCACATGGGCTATAGTTTTATCTGAAACTATTCGGGTTATAAATTCATATTAATATGATTATATAAATTATAAATTATCTGATTGCATTTGACACCATAATTATCTATATCTAATTTTTTTTTTCTTCCTAAAAGTGTTTCGGGTATACCCGACCCAAGCTGTTTCGACAAGTACAGACAATTACTCGTTTTCACCAAATCCATTTTGACATGTTACCCAACCTGTCCGCACCGTTCATTTTGTCACCTCTGTTGTTTTTTAGACACCTGATTAACCTATTCCCTAAAAGTTATAGTTCATAGGGAACATTGGTCTATCCGAAGAATGTCCATTGATGTCTAATATTATAATCGAAAATGCTGTATTTTGGCATTTGTTATAGCTGTTTGAAAGTAGTAATTATGTCCTCAAAAGGCAAAGCTATATCTCTTTTCTCAGAACATATGATCGTACATTGATACAAGGAAATTTATTTTGAAGAGTATATATATGGTCCTTCATTAATGACTAACTGCAGTTATTTTGACTTATAGGGTCAAACTTCAATCCTGGCAGCAAAGACTACACTCATGCTATAGTGATTCGTTTTCGATCATGTGAGCTTTGTTATCAGTCTATGACTTTTAAACTCTTCACTTTTGCATCTTTTATAACTGACGACTCTTTCTTGGTCCTTCCACAGCCGATGCATTCGAAATTTTCATGGACAGTTCAGAATATAAAGATGTAATGTTCAAAGTCCCTTTTTTTTATAAAAGTATATTTGCATGGTCAAAGTATTATATGCAATTTAGGATATAGTTTGCAAAAAATGAATAGATTAACGTGGCTGATAACATGAACATAAAGTTCACTTATTATATGCTTTTGTCATAATATGAGCAGATTTGGAGGTCTAAGTTTCAGCCCATCACCGAGAAGAAACTGTCCATTAGCTTTTCTGTAGATCCGATTGGAAATAATTTGATGTAGCAAGCTTCACTGATTTTAGGTTCGTTACTTGTTCTTTACTAAGCCGGGTTGAGTACAAAAATGTATAAACGTTACCCTGTTCAGTTCTCCATTTGTTAGCCTAGTTGACTTGGAATGTGAAACATATTGTTTTCCGATTTACAGCTTAAATAAGAAGCTTAATCTAGAGGAAACAAATAATGATTGGTGAATAGTATGTTAAAGGGAAACAGAACAAACACTTTACACCTTTTCTTATTACAAACTCCAAGAAAAAAAAGTTGTCAGTTACACATTTACACAAAACCCATACTCATATAAACTTCATTATTCCCGCCAATGTTTATCAAATTTCAAACGGTTAAATCTTTAATCATAGTTAAAATGATTTAACATTTTCTTTGTCAAATTGTTCTTCCACTCCTCGTTTTAAATTAATCATTCATATAAGTTTAGTGAAGTTAAGTTAAGGCTTGTTGTCTGTTTTGCTGATTAAATCCGTTTATCCGCATATTGTGTTACATCAGACTAGCTTTTTTAAGGGTGTTTGGGATTGCTTATCCGAACTGTTCATCTGATTATATCTGAGTGATATTAGCTGTCATAAATAAGCAGTTTAAGATTTTGTCCCGATATTGTGTGTATTGTTATTATTTTTTATATGGTCACATTTATTTAACGTTCTTGATTTCCTCTCTGCATTGATTTCAGGGTAACTTCACAAGCCATTCTTGTTCATGGAAGTTCTGTTTGTTTGCAAAAAGCCTGCAGGTGGTTTACTATTTTCCATAGATGATATCTTTCTTGTTAAAATATTATATTTGCCACATTGTATTAATATATTACCCATAAAGGATGAGTCCTTTTCACAGTAGTTTCTTGTCACGGATTAAATTCATATTCCAAGTGTTTGAAATCATAGCGCCAAGTGACAGGTTGAATTTCTACTGATAATAAAATCTATTTGGGCTAATATAAGAAATCTAATGTTAGAAAATCAGCCTAAAACTGGAGATTTGAGAAATTGATAGTTCAACCTGATGACCCGGTTCTATAATTCAATTATTAGTATGTAGAGTGTAAAAGTTATCAATGCTGGCCCCTCTTTTGATTTACTTTGTAACTTTTTGTGCTGTTGTATGATTGATCATTGTCTGTTATGTATACTATTATTGACCTTCTTAAGTTTCTAGCATGTAGAAGTGAAAGTCAATATCATGTGCATTAGCCTTAAATTATTATTATCTATATAATCAAAAGCCGTTTAATACGGGGTCGTTTTTGACATGCGTGCTACAGTGCACGCTACAGTAGCCGGCCCATTGGGCTCCCAATTTGGGCCGGTCTATTTTTTTTTAAGTAGTTAATATAAAAAAATTGTTCGGCACAAAATAGGAAAAAAAATACAAAATGATTTATTTAGATAAAAAAATACCCGCGACATGAGGCCAACACATAAGCCCATATAAAAAAACAAACTATTAAACATGAGACCGAAAAAATAAACCCAATGTATAATCAAAAGCCGTTTAATACGGCGTCGTTTTTGACATGCGTGCTACAGTGCACGCTACAGTAGCCGGCCCATTGGGCTCCCAATTTGGGCCGGCCTATTTTTAAGTAGTTAATATAAAAAAAAATTGTTCGGCACAAAATCGGAAAAAAAAATACAAACTGATTTATTCAGATAAAAAAATACCCGCGACATGAGGCCCAACACATAAGCCCATATAAAAAAACAAACTATTAAACATGCGACCGAAAAAATAAACCCAATATATAATCAAAAGCCGTTTAATACGGCGTCGTTTTTGACATGCGTGCTACAATGCACGCTACAGTAGCCGGCCCATTGAGCTCCCAATTTGGGCCGGCCCATTTATTTTTTTAAATAGTTAATATAAAAAAAATTGCTCGGCACAAAATAGGAAAAAAAATACAAACTGATTTATTCAGATAAAAAAATACCAGCGACATGAGGCCCAACACATAAGCCCATATAAAAAAAACAAACTATTAAACATGAGACCGAAATAATAAACCCAATATAAAAAAACTTTGCTCGGCACAAAATAGGAAAAAAATTACAAAAGTACTAATTTAATCAGATAAAAAAAATATTCGCGACATGAGGCCCAACACATAAGTTTTCTTTTTTAAGTAGGCAATATAAAAAAAATTGCTCGGCACAAAATAGAATTTTTTTTTTACAAAAGTACTGATTTATTCAGATAAAAAAATACCCGCGACATGAGGCCCAACACATAAGCCCATATAAAAAAACAAACTATTAAACATGAGACCGAAAAATAAACCCAATATAAAAAAATTGCTCGGCACAAAATAGAATTTTTTTTACAAAAGTATTGATTTAATCAGATCAAAAAATACCCGCGACATGAGACCCAACACACAAGCTCATATAAAAAAACTAATAAACATGAGGCCTAGCCACAACGCGCGATCTATTTTGCTTGATAAAAAAAACCAGAAAATAAAATTAAAAAACCTAAAAAAAATAATTGTCAACACCAATTTAAAAAAAACCGCCCCGCACCAACGAAAATATACCCTGCCCACAGCAATGCGCGGATACTTTTGCTTGTATATTACTCATTTGAAGAGTAATACGACGCCGTTTTATGATGCCTAAATTCACTGTTCATCTTAACCACTGTAGCTACAGTGCTAGCTACAGTGTTCGGCTCTTTGGGCTCCCATTTTGGGCCGGCCCATTTAGTTTTTTTTTCTTTTCTCTCTTTTTATTTTTTTACGTATGTAATATAAAAAAAATGCTCACAAAAAATTGCAAAGTCACGACATGAGACCTAACACATAAGCCTAAAAAATGCGCACGCACAAAATAAGTAAAAAAAATAACAAATAACTCCCCGCAGTAACGCGCGGGCACAAAATAGGAAACAAAAAATTATAAAAGTACTCATTTATTCAGATCAAAAAATACTCGCGACACACGTACGCCCATATAAAAAAGACAAACTATTAAACATGAGACTGAAAAAATAAACCCACACAAAAACATGATACCGAAAAAATAAACCCGTAAAAAATAAATAAATTTAAATTTTTGGGCTTCAACTTTGGGCCGGCCCAATTGTTTTTTTTTTAAATTGTTCACACAAAATATGGAAAAAAAAATGTTACAAAAGTACCGATCCATTTAGCCAAAAAACGAAACCTTTAATCATAAAGCCCAACACATATGCCCATATAAGAAAAAAATATTAACTATTAAACATGAGACCGAAAAAATAAACCCGCACAAAATTAAAAAAAACAAAAACAAAAATAAATGGCCCATAACAACGCGAAAAAAATTAACACCCCGCAGCAACGCGCGGGTAATCCTGCTTGTTAATAATTATATCAAATGTGGATGTGCATTAGTCTTAATTAATATTTATATCATATTTCGATGGGTATCCATTTTAATAATACGTATACGTCGTATCATACATGGATTTTTGATATACTTTATAAATTTTTAAGCTTTTATATGATTGACCATTTCTGTAATAACAGTAATCTTAAAAGGCTTTTATATCTCTTAGCACCGAGAAGTGAAAATTTTCATATTTTCATGTATATTAGTCTTAAGTTACAGTAATAGTTATAGCATTTGTTGATGTGTATTAGTCTTAAATTGATACTAATATCATATCCTGGCGAGTTAATGGTAGCTAGTGTCATATTCTGCTGTGTATTAGTCTTCGGTAAATACTAAAGTTTTCTTAAGTAAATTGACATCGTCTTAATGTAAGAGTGTGTTCCAGGTCCAATCCGGCATCTAGTTTTTTTAGGTCATGTAACCGCCCTGGATACATGATGACGTATAGTATGAATACCAAGCTTACTGGGCTTAGTTCATAATATGCATATGGGCCCTGGCCCAATACAACAAATAGCCGGACTACTAAGCCTGACAAGGGTCACGCTCCGGATATTCCAAAGACGCACGTGAGTACCTCTTAAAGCCGCACCCGTTGCACCTCCGTGGACAAACACGGGCTGCGGAAGGATACTCACGTCCGCAGACACGATTACACGTGGACCCTTGCCCGACAAGGGACCCACTCCGGCTACTAACAGTCGCAAGCGAAATATTAGGAAACCCTAGTATTGGGCTTGCCTATAAATAGGGGTCATTTCACACCCCAAAGAGGTACATTCGATCCCATCATTAGTACACACACATACTCTGACATTCTCTATGACAAACATGTATACTTACTCTCACGCCGGAGCTTAATCGTGGGGTCCGCCCCGCGGTAAGGCTAACGGTTTACTCTCATTTGTGCAGATCGCCACTTCATTACTTGGATTAGTACAAGATCAACATCGTATCCTACCCCCTGGTCCATCCCATTTAGCAATCGGGATTCACATCCGCCCCTACACGCTTTTTGTACTAACAAGTTGGCGCCATCCGTGGGACCGATATAACTGCGTTCCTTGAAAATACTCACCATGAGCAATCACGAACAACCTACCCCTAGTCATCCCAAGTCTGATGTGCGGAATACGGTAGGGAAAAACAAACAAACCCCCCAGGGCTCTGCGAGAACTACATCCGCTGTAGATCTCGAAGAATTCTGCGAAAAGCACTATGAGAAACTGCTACCAATCATGGCAGATAAGTATGAGTATGAGCGGAGAAAGAAAGAAAAATTAAGGAAGTAAAAGTGTGGCTTACTTTCGGCGAGGCCAGAAGAAGACACTATGGGCGCTTAGGAATTACGTAACTGAGTCTAGGACAATGTCGCCAAGAAGACAGAGACGCTCTCGCAGCCCGCGCCACAATCCTAGCGTCTTCACTAGGTTGAGGCGTGAAAGGTCAAGATCACCGCGGCATGAATACAAGAGCAAGGCAAGAAGGGAAAGTACCGTGTTCAAGAGACTTGGAAGCAGAGGACGGAGCACATCCGTGCACTCCGATAGCCGTCAGGAAAGCTCGAGGTATACGGAAAATCACTCTGAAAGCGAAGATAGTGAGGGAGGGCACTGGAAGTCTAAATCACGAAGGAAGAAGTCCAGTGTCGAAGATGACGATCTCTCCCAACCTTGGGTATGTGCCGAGACTGATCCGTTCACGTCTCGGATCCGTCACTTCGACTTCCCAAAAACACGAATGCCAAGTCATGTAAAAACATACAACGGAAGTGAAGATCCTGAAGATCACTTAAAAATCTTCCAGGCAGCAGCAAAAACGGAGAGGTGGGCCATGCCAACATGGTGTCACATGTTCAACTCCACACTCACCGGGAACGCTCGGGTGTGGTTTGACGATCTTCCTCCAGAATCCATAGACAGTTACAATGATCTAAGAGAAGCATTCCTGAAAAATTACCTCCAACAGAAAAAGTGCATCAGAGACCCCATAGTGCTCCATAACATCAAGCAAAGAGACGGAGAGTCCACAGAAGACTTCATACAAAGGTATAAGTCGGAAAGTGGGAATGTTAAAGGAGCACCGGAATGCATGAGAATCTCCGGATTCGTGCACGGAATCACTAATCCTGAACTTATCAAAAGATTTCATGAGAAAATTCCAAAAACAGTAGACGAAATGATGCAGGTAGCCACATCTTTCCTTCAAGGGCAAGAGGCGGCCTTAAATCAGGAAAGGAAAAAAGCCCCTCTGGCCTGGAAACACCAGGAAGGGGGTCACAGGCAGAATTTCAAAAAAGGGGGAGGCTTCCGCAGCCAACATAAGCAAGAGAAAAGGCCGGACAGGTTCACCCTTCTCACAAAAACCCCGAAGGAGATTCTGGCCTTAGAAAAAGGAAAATTCAAAACCCCACCTCTGATGACAACCCCGGTTGAAAAACAAAACACAAACAAGTTTTACGAATTCCACGGAGAAGTGGGGCATAACACAGATGAATGCAACCATCTAAGAAAGCAAATTAAGGATATGCTCAAAGCTGGGAAGCTGTCGCACATAATCAGGGAGCTGAAGCAAAGCAGTGAAAAGGACCAGCCGAAAAAGAGGAAAAACCTCCAGAAAAGAGAAACCTCAGGCAATTCTAATGATTCAGTCATGACAAAAGGTGATAAGGCAAAAGATAACTCAAAGCTTCTCACCTAATCCAGAAATATTGTTTCCATCTTTATGGGACGATGAAGGAGCAGAAAGCCCCCTAATAATAGAAGCGGAGATCGGAGGCCATCAAGTACATCGCATATGTATTGACAGAGGGTCATCTTTTGAAATAATCTATGAGCATTGTTTTAATCAACTACGTCCAGAGATAAAGAATCAAATGGTCCCAGCTACAACGTCACTAGTAGGGTTCAGCGGCGAAATAAAATGGCTATTGGGACAGATAACACTCTTTTTGAAACTCGGAGATGATGAACACTCAACGTCAACATGGATGGATTTCATGGTGGTAAGATCGACATCTCCACACAACGGAATCATTAGAAGGCCCATGTTACGAAGGATACAAGCAGTACCATCAACAACGCACAGAATGATAAAATTTCCAGTCACGGGAGGAATACTCACGCTAAAGAGCAGTAAAATCATCCCAGTTGAATATGTGATGGTCTCCGGACCAGAAGAACAACCCATCTCAGTCAACAAAGTAAGAGAAGAAAGGGTCAAAGTGGCAATTAATCCAGAACACCTGGAGCAGACAGTGATGATCGGTTCTGACCTTACGGAGAAAGCCAGAGTTAAGTTGTGTAACCTACTTCAGCGGAGTTTGGACATATTCGCTTGGACCCCAGCGGATATGACGGGTGTTCCAAGGCATATAGCGGAACATAGGCTGAATGTACGAGAAGGTTGTCAGCCGGTTAGGCAGAAGAAAAGAGGCCAAGCTGCAGAAAGAAACATAGCAATCAATGACGAAGTTAGTAAGCTTGTGGCAGCTGGGATCATGAGGGAAGTTCATTACCATGATTGGCTCTCCAACCCGGTGATGGTAAAGAAGAGTGACAACAGTTGGAGAATGTGTGTCGACTTTAAAGACCTCAACAAAGCATGTCCCAAGGACGGTTACCCTCTGCCAGAGATAGACTGGAAGGTCGAATCCCTGTGCGGATTCCCCTTCAAATGCTTCCTAGACGCATACAAGGGGTATCACCAAATACAAATGGCAGAGGAGGATGAGGAAAAAACCGCGTTCATTACAAATCAAGGTATTTTTTGCTACACAAAAATGCCTTTCGGTCTAAGAAACGCCGGTGCAACCTACCAACGATTAGTGGACAAGACATTCCACGGACAAATTGGTAGAAACCTCGAGGTATATGTGGATGATTTAGTCATCAAAAGCCGCACGGAGGATGAAATTGTCCGCGACATAGAAGAAACATTCAAGACTCTTAGAAAAATCAACATGAAACTGAACCCAAAGAAGTGCACCTTCGGAGTTGAAGAAGGAATGTTCTTAGGATACCAGGTCAATACTAAAGGCATTAAGATATGCCCAGACAAGGTAGACGCCGTATTAAGCCTTCAATCACCAAAATGCCTGAAAGACGTGCAGAAACTAAATGGAAAGTTAGCAAGCTTAAACAGGTTTTTAGCAAAATCAGCGGAAAAATCGTTACCATTTTTCAAAACTTTGAAAAAATGCACGAAGAAGAGTGACTTTCTATGGACAGAGGAAGCGGAAGCTGCATTTAGACAGATGAAGGAACACATAGCAAAGTTACCTATGCTCACCGCTCCAGAAGAACAAGAGGAACTCATCGTCTACCTGGCAGCATCCAAGGAAGCGGTTAGCGCTGTACTAATGACGGAAAGAGAAGCTAGGCAAATGCCAATCTACTTTGTCAGCCGGGCGCTGAGGGGCCCAGAAGTAAACTACACCTCCATGGAAAAACTGGTGCTAGCACTAGTACATGCAAGCAAAAGGCTAAGAAGATACTTCCAAGCTCATCCAATCATAGTAGTAACGGATCAACCCATCAAAAACATACTATCAAACCCAGAAGTCGCTGGTAGGATGCAAAAGTGGAGCATACAACTAGGGGAGTTTGGCATACATTATAGGCCAAGAGTATCTGTTAAAGGACAAGTGCTAGCCGATTTTATCGTAGAAAGACCAGAAGAAGAAGGTCAGGGCGATTCCGCAAAGGAAGAAGAACCGCTCCCGGCACAGTGGACCTTGTTCACGGACGGGTCATCTTGTGTTGACGGATGCGGAGCAGGAGTGATACTCACGGATCCGGAAGGGGTAGAGTTCACATACGCTTTAAGATTTCAGTTTGAAGCAACTAACAATGAAGCAGAATATGAAGCCTTGATAGCAGGATTGCGGATAGCGGAAAAAATAGGCGTCCAAAGTCTCCAAGTAAATGTAGACTCAAAACTGGTAGCAAACCAAGTAAATGGGACTTACATCGCAAAAGAAACAGACATGATCAAATACTTAGAGAAGGTAAAAGCACTGGCCAGTACCTTCCGAGCGTTCTCAATAAAGCAAGTCCCAAGAAGCAAGAACAAAAAAGCGGATGCACTAAGCAAAATGGCATCCACCAGCTTCGCACATCTCAGCAAACAGGTGTTGGTGGAGGAATTGAAAGAAAAATCCGTGAATGAAAGCGAGGTGCTCGCTGTGGTAGAGGAAGAAGGGATTCTGGATGAACCCGATTCAGTATTACCTCACGATGAAACTTTACCAGCAGGAAAGAAAAAAGCAAGGGCAGATAAGCGTGATGTTATCAAACAACGTTTCGCCATCATCAACGGAATACTGTACAAAAAATCCTTTCTAGGCCCATGGCTTCGATGTGTAGGACCCTCACAAGCGAACTACGTCTTGCGGGAAATACACGAAGGCTCATGTAGCATGCATGCGGGCACACGATCCGTCGTTGCCAAAGCTCTAAGGACCGGTTATTACTGGCCGACAATGCACAAGGACGCAAGGGCGCTTATAAAAGCATGTCAGGAATGCCAAGTGCACAAACCCGTCCCAAGAAATCCGCAGGAAAGATTGAACCCAATCACATCTCCGTGGCCATTCTACAAATGGGGTATAGACATAGCTGGACCTTTCCCGGAAGGACGGGGTAAATTCAAAGTTTCTAATAGTGGCTTTGAGACTACTTTTACCAATTGGATAGGAAGCAAAACCTTCTAGGAGTAGCAACTATCACAGGAAACCAAGTAAAAAAGTTCGTATGGGAAAACATAGTATGCATATTTGGTCTTCCAGGAGAAATTATATCCGACAATGGGAAACAATTTCGAGATAATCCCTTCAGAGATTGGTGTGAAAAATTGTGCATTCAACAGCATTTTGCTTCTGTAAAACATCCTCAGACGAACGGACTGGTTGAAAGAGCAAACAGGAGTTTGGGGGAAGGAAATAAAAGCAAGACTGGCAAAGGGACAACAAATGGAACTGGTTGGAATAAGATTCTCATGTACTTTGGCACGACGTACCATATCAAATCCAGGTAACGGGAGACACTCACATTCTCTTACTTACTGAACGGAAAGCTGTTCATCCCGGCGGCATATTGGTATGACCTACGTTCAGGACATCAGAAGTAGAGTGGCCCACCAAAAAATGATGAAGCATTAGAAATCAACTTAGAACTGTAGAGAAAGCGAGAGCAAGTAGCGTAGAGAAGCAAAAAGCAAGAGGCAATTGGAAAAATACTACAAACACCCAAATTTAGAAATGCAAGCTTCAAGCCGGGAGACTTGGTGTACCGGAGCAATAAAGCAAGCCGTGTAGAAGACACTAGAAAGTTAGACCCAAGTGGGAAAGCAATACGAAGTCACAGAAGCACTTGGGGAAGGTGATCGTAAAGTTAAAGACCGCAACGGAAGAGAACTCCCGCGAACCTGGAATATTTGCAATCTCAAGAAGTGTTATATAACAAAGTGTAAGTAGATAACCATAGGACTCGTGATGGGAAGGAGCAATTATTTTCCTTTATTCCTGTAGTAATTTTAAATATACGTGGATGTGCATTTTAATTTCAATGAAAAAGTGAGATTATGCTACTTACACAATGGTTTTGCTTTGGAAAAATCTAACTTATTACTTTGCAAAGTCATTTGTTGTGATTAAGCCGCGCACATACGGAGCACGCCTCCATCAATGTTATTCCGTATAACAAAAGGATGAGTAACCTCACAATTAACTCAAAGTACATAAGAGGTATTGCAAACACTGGTACCGTGGAGAATACACACAAATAATTTTAAACATGACTATCCTACTAAAGATATCAAACATGATATAAAAAGATAGCAGCAACATTTATATTACAGACATGTTCAAATTTGAAGCGTTGCAAAAATGGTTAAATACAAATAAGCACAAAAGGCCAACATACGGCAGCAGGTGTAACAAGCATCCATAACGGGGTAAGTGTTAATAGCGCGGTATTTTATATTACAAACCAAAAAACCGCAAGGTCACATAGCGCCACGGAGAAACAAGCAAATGCACCTAGAGGACAACATCCCTAGCTTCATCATCCAACTTAGAAAACGCAAGATCACCTCCGGTTGAAGCATCGATATTTTCTTCAACTTTTGGCCCCAGAGTAACATTCTCCGAAACCACATCCACCAAATCTGGATTCTCATAAATCTTCCACAGAAAACAGATGGACCAGTGGGATGGGAAAAATGACACGGTAGATAAGCATTGGTGCCAGGAACATAAACGGAGGAATCATTCTATAGCCTCAGCGGACAAAGGATGATCTAAGGAGACAAATACGTCTTTCAAGAAAGGGAGACGCTCAACAAGTTTCTTTCCATCTTCTCCACTCCGCGACAAATATCCAAATAGCATTACGGCATACGTTGGCTCCAATTAACAAACCTTATCTGCTTTTGGATGCACGGCGAACCATCAATTGATTCACATCAGGTTAAAAAGAACAGCATCATAGGGCTCGGCCAACCGACATCGTCCCAAAGCGAAGGAGATAATTACTTCCCGTGTGCTGGCTTCCTTCTATTTGATAGTTCCATTGGAGAAGCGGAAGTTCAAGCTACAAAGATCTATCGGACAGCAGAATTAAAAAAAATAAAAAAAGTCAACCTCCGCGGAGGGAATGTAAGCTTCAAGGTCAGTTAAACATCTGCCAGCTTGTCCGTGCTCAATTCCAGCTGCCAGACCCTCCTGCATTCCTTTCTCTATAGCACGGCCAAAAGCATTTCGAGAGCCTCCATATATTCAGTCGATTGAGACACTTAGCATAAGATGCTATCCGTAGTTAGTAACACCATATCGTCCTGCCAACGAGGTTGTGGATGGTTGGGATGGAAACTCTATTGGATGAGCATACATACACATGTGATAATCAGCTATACAATCGCGGCTAACCTAGGTCTCGAGAGGTTTCTCATAAGGTTGTTCCTGAAAACTCCTCTAACCGTTTACATGTTTCTCTCATAAAGGATCTTGATGCTCACGAAGACGAGCGGAAGAAGTTTCCAAACTCGTGTACCTAAAAAAATATATGTAAGATACAACTCGTGAGGAAAGAGAAAATCAAAATTCCAGAAAAAATAGCTGAAGGATAATAACAAGTACCTGACTTTACAAGTCTTGGTTCTTGGAGACCTCACAAGAAGAAATGATGAGATTTCCAGTAGAGTGTTCATGGTCCTTTTCAGAAATGGTAGATTAAAGCTGCCACTTGTAGTCTCAAAACATTACACTCTTGTTCAAGAAGGCCATTATACCCCTTAACGGAAGCAACTTCGCCTCGAAGCGAACCCTCAATGGCTTCAAGGCTGGAAACACGAGCACGGAGTTGGGCTACCATCACAGACTCCTCCTTTGCTTTCAGTAATTGGGACCTCAACTCTTCAATCTCCTTATCTTTCGCCCCCAACAAATTATCTTTCTCCTCAGCAAGGGATCTCCATTTCCTTTTCTTCAAAAATTATTGTTCTCCGACGCATTTCTCACTTCGGAGCTCAACACTTAAATTGCGTGCGGCGGACACATTTGAACTCAGCACAATATTTTTACATGCTCCATTTCCGAGATACAGTTTTTGAAATTCGTTAAGAATTTGTAAAGGTATGCAGAGTTATGGGATATGATAATGATGGAGAAAAGGAAATAGAAGGATGATGTAAATAATCATGAATTACTCAGGGTATATAATTGACTGATAGAGATAGATATTGATATGTCAAAAGATAGACGTAAGAGATCGAATTTAAACCAAGTATTATATATATATAAGGTTATATATAATGCAATACTGATAATCAGAAAAGCAAGTAAGGACCGGGAAATACGCGCACGTGGATATCGGATAGCGATGAAGGATTCGGTATATTTAAAAATGAAAGAAAAGAAAATCTTTAAACTTTGTGGTTATAGACTAGGTTTTGAAAATGACCCAGTTCCCTATAACCTTGGCTCTGGTACCATCTGTAACAACCCCCAAAATCAGGTAGCAGCGGAATAGTAACATTGGGGTGCTACTTCAAGTACAACAAACAAGATATAGGAAATGACCAAGAATGGACGTTTTAAGATATTTATTTCATTATAGCAAAATTATCGAGTTCATAAATTAGGTCCCATAAGTTTTTGATGTCATATACATCCAACCATACATTTAAACAAAAATCTCAAAAGATGACTTAAGTTTTATTGAAATACAAAAGTTGCATATAATTTAGATAAAACAAGAATCCATCTTCATTGAAATGTCGCCACGGTCCACCTTTCAGTCTTGCTATACTCCCTAGGACCTGAAATTTACATGCTAAAAAGTCAAACACAAAGGTGAGTAAAATTCATAGGTTTGTTGGTAAATGGTAAGTCCACAAGAATCGATGTAATAATGGACTCTAAAAAACACATATAGTAGTCCAAAACGTTTATTATTGCACTAAAGTCATGAACCCGAAGCCTTAATAGTTGTGCCCAATTGTATTAGGATGCTTGCCCAAACACTAAGTATTCTCAATGTTAAATGCACCATGGTCAACTTGTGACCAGAAATTTCAGGTGGGGATTGTCAGTCCCGATAGATCTATCCACAACACTCGCGCTCACTACAATAGCAATTGACGGTTCATGATATAGTAGGGACTTAATTGGCAATAGTGGTAACTTAGGCAATAATATTCAGGCCAGTATCTGGATAGCATACAGTTTAAAACACTTTGAAAACACTTAGAAAAACACTTGTGTCCAATAGTAAAAATAAGCAATGTAATTCACCCCGTAGAGTTTGTAAAACAATTAAGTAGTAAAAAGGGGGCTATGAACTCACCTTGAGTACTGATAGTCCAATAATCACAGATAAAAATGTTCGCAAATACGTTGATGGCAACTATTTAAATTTACGGTAGTATAAGTAACCGAGTACTTCAATTTATTAACCATTCATATATAAGATTATAGAGTTACGTGTGCTATCGTTCGGGTATTCATAATTAAAGAGGTCAGATCATGACGTTCGAGGATTTAGGACACTTTAAATCGTAAATCCAAAAACTCGTCGATACGCCATCCGTAGAGGCCTCATTATGAAAATACTCCTAGTATATAGCACTTTGATAACACTCAATAGTTCTATATAGGCATAATCACGGATAGTCGTTTTTAGTAAAATAATATTTATAAGTGAAACGTTTATAAAAATATACTTTTCGTAAAAATGACCTAATTTTTGGTCGTTTTAAGCCCGTTGCTGGGTTTCTTACGTCCCGTCTTCGTAGTAGTAGACGATCAAAATATTACATTTTCAAGTTTTTAAGATTCTGTGATGAATAGTAAAATTACTGTTCACAACAGCTCGTTTGTCGTTTTAGGCTTTAATTGGCGTAAACTTGTAATCGTAATAACTTATTCGTTTTAATCCCGATTTCAGTGATTCCTTCGAGTACGTTTTTGTTATTAAAAGAGGTATTATATTTTATAAAGATAAAATTTCACTGATTGAATAGTGACTTTTTCACTTTCATAGTTATAAAATTACTTTTATAAACTTTAAATTATCGAAATGTCGTAATTTACTCGTTTTTAGTTCCGTTTTGAACGATTCTGCGTGTACGGTCTCGTAATCAAAGTCTATACATATTTAGAATGTTTTAAAATAAAAGTTGCTGAATGAGTTAGTAACTTGTTTATAAAAATAGTTTTATAAAAGTATTTATAGTCGTAAACTCGGTTTTACGTATCTTTTTCGTTTATAGAGTCTCGGTTTTTCAAGTTTCTTATTCATTATGGAATCTTACGAGAAGTATTTTTTTTTATATCATATCAAAAACCTACTGTCCATATTTGTATTTGAGACAGCCCTATTATTTATATTTGTTTTTTATAAAACCTTGTTTTTTATGTATTATTAACTTAGTAGTTTACTATAAAATCTCTTAAAAACATATTTTACATATGTGGTACTTATAATAATGTCTAATATCATCCCTAGTCCTTATAATTTCATTGTAACAAGTTCAACCCTTTTACTTTCATTTCATTTTCATATGGGATGATTAAGAAAACTTTTAAAACCCTAATTTGTCCTAAATGTTTATACTTAATCATTAGGTTAACTTATCTTTTATTTTTGCTTTTCGTTGATATTTATACATTTGGACATGTGAATAGGTGTATTAAATCATTAAACATAAAGAATTACTCATTTTACAGTTAGAAGTCATTAGTGGTGATTTGGCTACATTTACCTATGTAACTTAAAATATAAGAAATAAAAGTATGAAGGATTAAAAACTTAGTAATGATGTAAGAGATGTGAAATAAGTTCTAAACCCGTGTTTAGATTCAAAAACAAAGCTTTCAAGCTTATAACCCTAGATTAGGTTTCAAAACCTAATCTTTCCCTTTTTCTTCTTCTTACTTGTAAAATGATGAAGTCCAAGCTTCCCAACACCCTTAGAATACCTTAAGTATGTTGTGTAAAGGTGTATCAAAACTTAGAAATCAGAAAAGGTGTGGATTTTGTTTGAGGGTTAAAAGGTGCCGTGGTTTTTATGTATTAAAAGAGAGAAGAAAATAAATTTTATGTTAAGTGTAGATGTATGTAAAACATTTCTCTGCAGATGGCTCTATTTATAGTTTATTATATAATTATAAAAACCCTAGTTACTTTCCTAACCCTAGTTAAGTTAGCATGAAATCAAGTTGATAAAGGTGTAAGAGATCTTTTATTAAATATCTAGATATTATGTATAAGATGTAAACTCTTGGTTCTATCTTGAAATTTTCGGCATATATAACATATATGTGATGTTATATTTGTTATTTTGTGTATTGGGTATAATCGTGGGTATTCGTTTAGGCGTAGTTAGGTTTTAGAACTTCCGGGAATGCCTAAACGCATTTTATCGTGAAACGTAAGCATTTTACGTAACCAATAAAAATAAGATGAACAAAGTTATTAATTATCCTCATAATAATCATATAACACTTGCTTGATGTAAACATTTAATTGTTTAATGCCCGTTTACATTGTATGATCATTTTCAGTCTACGCGATTTAGCTTAATGATTAAAATTAAAAGTGAACGCGTACGAGAAAAAAATAAATAGTGAAATTAAATAGTATTGTAAATGACCTGAAAATACGGAATGTTACAGTCCTTCCCCGTTAAATGAGCCTTGTCCTCAAGGCTCAAGTTGCGACATTTGACGAAGGTACGGGTTCGGAGAAAAGATGCGGATATTTTATCCGGAATTGGTCTTCTCGTTCCCAGGTATACTCAGCTCCTTGCCGAGAGTTCCAACGAACTTTGACTAATGGGATTCTTCTTCGCTTTAGCTTCTTCACATCTCGTTCCACGATCTCAAGAGGTTCTTCAACAAAACGAAGATTTTCATCAATCTCGATCTCATCCAAAGGCACTTGAACATCTGGCTCCGCCAAACATTTCTTGAGGTTTGACACATGAAACGTGTCGTGAACACAACTTAGCTCCTGGGGTAACTTCAGCCGATAAGCCACCGGTCCAACACGCTCGATGATTTCAAATGGTCCGACATATCGTGGTGCTAGTTTTCCTTTCTTACCAAATCGTACCACTCCCTTCCATGGAGATACCTTCAGTAACACTCGGTCTCCAACTTCGAATTCAAGAGGCTTACGTCTCTTATCAGCATAGCTTTTCTGGCGACTTCTTGCCGTTTTCAATCTTTCCTTGATTTGAAAAATCTTTTCAGTCGTTTCTTGCACAATTTCTGGTCCAATAAGCTGACTTTCTCCAACTTCAGTCCATATTACGGGGGATCTACATTTCCGCCCGTACAGAGCCTCAAATGGTGCACACTTAATGCTTGTGTGGTAACTGTTATTATAAGAAAACTCAATCAATGGAAGATGAGTATCCCAACTGCCACCAAAATCCATAACACAGGCTCGAAGCATATCCTCCAGCGTCTGAATAGTACGCTCACTCTGACCGTCGGTCTGAGGGTGGTAAGCTGTACTCATGTCTAGTCTTGTACCCAATGCTTCCTGAAGAGCTTGCCATAAGTGTGACGTGAATCGACCATCACGGTCTGAAATGATTGACACCGGCACACCATGTCTCGCTACAATCTCGTTGACATAAATCTTTGCCAGCTTCTCGGTTTTGTAGTCCTCACGAATAGGTAGGAAATGAGCCGACTTGGTCAGTCTATCCACAATGACCCAAATCGTATCATACCCACTGCTGCTTTTAGGCAACTTTGTGATAAAGTCCATTGCTAACTTTTCCCATTTCCACTCAGGAATTTCTGGTTGCTGAAGAAGTCCTGAGGGTTTCTGGTGTTCGGCTTTAATCTTAGAGCATGTAAGACATCTGCTAACGTACTCAGCAATGTCTCTCTTCATACCAGGCCACCAATACAAGTCTCTCAGATCATAGTACATCTTATCTGCACCCGGATGTACTGAATATCTAGATGTATGAGCTTCATCCATGATTAATTTCCTTACATCTCCAATTGATGGAATCCAGATACGATCAAAGAAGTAAATTTCACCATCAGCTCGTTGCTCAAAGTGTCTTTCTAATCCTCTTAGCCATTCAGCTGGGGCTTTGAGATCCTTGGAAGCTTCGCTCTGTGCTTCCAAAATCTTAGTCTTAAGTCCAGAATGAATAGTAATACTCATAGCACGTACTCGTCTCGGCTTGAGTCTTTCTTTTCTGCTCAAGGCATCTGCCACCACATTTGCCTTGCCTGGGTGGTATTTGATCTCGCATTCATAATCACTAAGAAGCTCGATCCACCGCCTTTGGCGCATATTCAACTCTTTCTGATCGAATATGTACTGGAGACTCTTGTGGTCAGTGTAGATGACACTTTTCGTACCATAAAGATAATGTCTCCAGATTTTAAGGGCAAACACCACCGCACCCAATTCTAGCAGTCTTAATCTTTGAGCAGTTGTAACTTTTGTACTAGCAGCATTAACTTAGCACCAGCAGTAGTAACTTATACACCAACAGCATTAACTGTGTACAAGCAGTAGTAACTACTTAGAATATTTTATTCAATCTTCACCAGGAGTACTAACTTTACACTAGCAGTACTAACATATATACTAGCAGTACTAATATATACTAGCAGTAGTAACTGTGAACTAGCAATACTAACTTTATACTAGCATCACTAACTACTTGGCATATTTTTTTCATTAAAGTTAGTGAACATCACTAACTTTTGCTTAGCAGCAGTAACACAAACCTTAGCAGCAGTAACTTCAAGAAGGCTTTTAATCCCAACAGAAACTGTCTTTCCCTTCGGCTCCATGACTCCAACTAAACCCCCTCATACCAATTTTTAAATGATGATCTCGACACCTCTCCCATTGCACTTCGCCTACTTACCACACCTACTTCTCCTCAACAAACACCACCACAAACAACAAACCCACAAACAATACCTCCAACTCCGTTATCAACTCCATCACCACAAACAACACCGACACCACCAGTCACCCCGCCACCACCACCACCACCCACCTCGAAACACCCTATGGTCACACGTTCTAAAGTCAGAACTGTAAAAGCTAACCCCAAATACCACTTCCATGTTACCACATCCTCTCCTATCCCTAAGTCTCCATTCCAAGCCATGCGAGATCCTAACTGGAAACAAGCTATGTGTGACGAATATAAAGCTCTCATCGACAATAACACTTGGGTACTTGTTCCTCGCCCACCAAATATCAACATTGTTTGCTCCATGTGGCTGTATAAACACAAATATAATGCGGACGGGTCCTTAAGTCGGTACAAAGCCCGACTAGTTGCAAATGGTCGTAGTCAACAACAAGGCATCGACTGCGATGAGACATTTAGCCCCGTTGTCAAACCTGCTACCATACGGACTGTTCTTAGCCTTGCAGTTTCTCGACAATGGCCTATTCATCAGTTAGACGTGAAGAATGCATTTATTCAGGGCCATCTTACAGAGACGGTTTACATGCACCAGCCACCAGGATTTACTGATTTATCTCATTCGGATTATGTTTGCCTTCTATAAAAATCTCTTTATGGCCTTAAGCAGGCCCCCCGAGCTTAGTTTTAGCGATTTTCCAGCTATGCTATTTGAGCCAGTTTCTATCACAGCAAAATTGATCCGTCTCTTTTCATCTTTCACAAAGGGCCAGACACAGCTTACTTACTACTATATGTGGATTATATCATTCTTACAGCTTCTTCTACTTCACTCATGCAATGTATCATCTCTTCGCTACATGCAGAATTTGCTATGACAGACCTTGGCCCACTGAACTATTTTCTCGGTATATCTGCCATGTGTACTACCACTGGCATATTCTTGTCTCAGACGAAATATGCTACCGAGATTCTTGAGCGGGCACAAATGCTTAATTGTAACCCTTGCAGGACCCCAGTTGACACTGAAAAGAAGCTTGGACCTGAAGGATCACCGGTTACTGATCCTACTTTATATCGCAGCCTTGCCGAAGCACTTCAGTACCTCACCTTTACCCGACCCAATTTGTCATATGCGGTTCAACAATTATGTCTTTACATGCATGATCCTCAAGAGCCACACCTTAATGCTATGAAACGTGTTCTTTGTTATCTTTGAGGAACTACTGATCATGGAGTACAACTATTTCGGTCTACTACATCACAGCTTATTACCTACTCTGATGCTGACTGGGGAGGTTATCCGGCTACGCGCCGGTCTACTTCTGGATAATGTGTTTATCTTGGTGACAACCACCTGACGTGGTATTCCAAATGCCAGGACACGTTGTCTCGTTTTAGTGCTGAGGCTGAATACCGCGGGGTTGCGAATGCATTAGCTGAG
>BQNB010054413.1:0-39557 GCA_026074375.1 Tanacetum coccineum
AGAAACTCATCAGCCAATTGGAAATTCATGGTGAAGTTATCTCTCAGGAAGATACAAATCTGAAGTTGCTGAGAAGTCTACCATCAGCTTGGAACACTCATACCTTGATCATGCATAACAAATCTGATCTAAACACATTGAGTATGGATGAATTGTATAACAATTTGAAGTGTATAAAGCTGAGACTAAAAGCCAATCAAGCTCAAGCTTAAATTCTCAGAATATGGCTTTTGTATCTTTAGATAATACTAGCAGTACTAATGAAGTAGTTAATATTGCTCATGATGTTTCTGCTGCTAGTTCACAGGGACAAGTTTCTGCCTCAACCTATGCTGATGATGTGATGTTTTCCTTCTTTGCTAATCAATCTAATAGTCCACAGTTAGACAATGAAGATCTGGAGCAGATTGATACTGATGATCTTGAAGAGATGGATCTTAAATGGCATGTGGCCATGCTTACCATGAGGGTGAAGAGATTCATAAAGAAGACATGAAGGAATCTGAATTTCAATGGCAAAGAAACTGTTGGTTGATAAGTGTGACATTACGCGTTTTCAAGGTCAATATTAAAACTCGACTTATTTTCTATTTTTACTTTTAGTAAAATTTCGAGTTTTTACTTTTTGTCGATTTAGTAAAAATCGACGTTTTATATAATTCGCGAGTCGTGCTTATGATCGTTATCCGTCTAAATATTCTAAGAAGTTAAAAATTTTATATTTTTCCTCGTTGGCTCGAAATTTTTATTTTTATAATCCTCGTTTGTTCCCGCGTTTAGCCGAATCCTTGTTAAAAAAATTACATAAACTTAAGTATACTTCTTTTTTAAAACTTTTACTTGTACAAAATAATACAACAAAAATTTACAAAAAAAAATTAAAGAATTAAGCCCACAAGCCCCATTTGCCGCCCCTATGTAGCCCACACAAACACTCCATCAGATTTTTTTTATGTTCCCAGGGATTTGCAATGATAGTGTTTTGCATGTCCAACTCTCTTAAAAACCCATTCATACTCCAACACAGTTAAAACTCAAAGAAAAAAAAATAGCCTGCTCTCCCTCCTCTCTTTTGCTACTGTCGAACCAAAGCAACACCAATAATCCACCATTAAATTTTCTTCTACTCCTAATCACTACAATACACTTCTACAATCACCCACATCGATCCTACATTAACCATATCATCATTATAAGAGAAAACACCATGCAAGGATTTTCCTAAAATCTTGATTTTATGTGTTCTTGAAGTTTTTGATTAAAGAAAAGGGTTAAAGATTGAAGATTAAGGGTAAAACAAGGTTGGGTTTACTATAAAAATCAAAGGTTTGGGTAATTAAGGGTGTGTTTGGATCGGCTAACATAAGGAACAAGGAAGGGTTTGGTGTTAATCACATTCTTGCATTTTTCTAGTGTTGTGAGCATCTCTAATCTCTCATGAACCTCTATATATTTTTTTATGCATTTATAGTTATTTTTATATATTTTGGAATCCACTAGAATAATGTTAAATTTAGTTTGAGGTGTTGGACACTAGTTGGTTATGATAGTGGAAAGATTAGAGGAGTGAGGAGCATCCAAGAGCCTAGAAGCTTCATCTCTCGGCTATAAATAGAGGATGCCTCTCACACACGAGATATCTAGTTGTAGTCTTAGTATTTAGTGTAGCTTAGCTTATTGTATCGTTTTTAGTTTAAATTGATGTAACTTTCTTTCCAAAAGCTTGTATTCAGTTTAATCAATCAATAAAAGTCTAGTTTTCTTATTGTTAAAGTTAAATTCATGTTTTACCTTTTTACACTATGGTTTGATTAAGCTCTTTTACTACTCAAATAAGCTCAATAAGCCTTCATAATCACTAATAAGCTAGCTGTATACTCAGTTAAGATCTAAAGATTAGCTGAGCCTTATTAATATCAAATCTCCCCAAGCATACCTCGGCTTATATTGGATGATGAACCAGACTTGGAAGGGTTCATGGACAATACTAGCTTATCTTTGATAAGCTGGAGCTTTTATAGATAAGCTCTAAGAGCAATTGATCCCTATTTAAGCAAGAGAATTTGTAAGTTTCACTTTCAAGTTCATATTTTAGCTTAATTCTGTTTTGTTCATCTTATGCTTAAATACCTGCTTATTGTTTCTTTTTATTGCTTTTACATGGTTCTAACATAGACTTAAATATTGTCTTATTGTCTTCTTATAGTTTTAAATTCAAGTTGGTTTATGTTAAGCTTAAAACTGTCTAAAAAAAGCCATAATATGCTTAATAATCTAGCAGATTAGTTTAGTGCTTAATTCCTGTGGTATTTGCTTTCTGATCTTTTTTGTTATTTGAATTTTTTTTCATAAACCTCTGCTTATTTCATTTGCTATGTTGGGTGGTGGTATAATTAATAATGGAAAAAATCACTTTTAAAGGGGTGTTTGGATAAGCAGTACTAAGCTGAGTTGTACTGCTTGACACTCTACCATTTGAGTTATTTTAGAAAGCAATTAGAGTTTAGAGTTAGTTAAATTCAGTTTTAAAGGTTTAAAAGTTTAGTTTTAGGTTTGTTATAGCCATAGTTTAAAACTGTGGTAGTTCTATTCTATAATCAAGCTAATTTGGTTTAATTTTATTAAAGTGCTATTTAGTGTCAGTCGTATGATGCAGTAGAAGAGTAGTTTGATCAACAACGTAAAGTTCTAAGTAAAGCTAATCTAGAAATAATAGCCTATCAATTAGGCTTAGAATCATTAGAAGCTAGAATTGTTCTTAATAAAAAAAATAAAGCTGTTTATGAGGAAGACATTTCATTTTTGAAATATAATGTTAAGGTAAGAGATAATTCTATCACGGAGCTTAAAAATCAGTTAGCAGAGGCTTTAAGAGAAAAAGATGATTTAAAACTAAAATTAGAAAAGTTTAAAGCATCATTTATGAAGCTAACTAAACTAATAAACATTCAAATAAGTGTTAATAACAAGTCTGGTGTTGGTTTTGATAGTCAAATGAATGAAAATGAATTGCTTGATTGTCATCTGTATAAAAGTAAAGTGTTTGAAAGTGCATCTGATAGTAGTGTGAATGAGATTGAAGAGGAAAATAATCAAGCAAATGATAGGTTTAAGAAGGTTAAGGGATATCATGTAATTCCCCCGCCCTACACTGGGAACTACATGCCCTTAAGACCTGACTTATCCTTTGCTGGATTAGATAATTCTGTCTATAAGACTAATGTGAGTGAAACTATCTCTAGTGTACCTAGAATTGAATCAACTGCATCTAAGACTAGTAAGGATAGTTTGGAACAACCTAAAGATGTTAGGCCTAGTGCTCCTATCATTGAATAGTAGGAGACTGATAGTGATGATGACTGTGTGTTTAGACCTTTAATTGAATAGAATAAACCTAGTTATGCTAAAATCAATTTTGTTAAATCAGATGAAAATAGTAAGAAATCTGTTATTGAACAACACACAAATTAAGCTTGATAAATAACTTAAGACTTATATTTAGTTAACTAGGACTAAATTTGTCACTCAAATAATCCAAACCTATTATATCAAAAGCTTATTTGTTATCAATTTACTAAAGTGGATTTCTCAAGCACAGACGTTAAAGAGGTGGATTTCCAATAGACAAATCGTTAAAACCACATAGATCATAATGTGTATTTTGACCTATACCGATATGATTATACTAATCTAAGTTGATAAGCCAAAAATGGACAAGATAAGATATAACAGTTGCAACATAAGCTATAATATTAAAACATCAAAATCATACCAAACACTTATTTATTATCGTAATTTCATCGAGTAGTCATGATAGAATTAGCCTCTCATGGCTAAGGAGTTCATAACAAAATTAGATTTTACACAAACTTCCATTATTTCAATAACTAATTAGGAAACCGTCTTCGTTCTTGATCGTTAGATCTTTCTCTTCAAATTAGAAGGTGTTTCTTGGTGTTTTTGGTGAAAGGAGGGAAATATGTGTTGTGGAGAAGATGATTGATAAGATGAGAATGATGAGAATTGAGATGAATTGAGGATGTAATATTCATCCTTTATTTATAGGCAAGATGGTGCAAAATGCCGACGCACTTAGGAAAAAGTGCGGCGAAGTTTGGGAGTTAATGCGATTACATTTAATGACTTTTACTGGAAGTGATGCGCACTTGCAAAGAAGTGCAGCGGTTTTGAGGAGTTAATGTTGGAGCATTTATTAGACTTTAATTTCCTTCAACTTTAGAAGAATGTGCGCGGACCAATATTATAAGTGCGGCCGGAGTTTGGCCTTTCACAAGAAAGTGCGTCGCATAATGTAGCAAGTGCGACGACTTCTTTATCTTTGGCTAGAAATCTTTTCGTTCTTGTATTCGTCTCACCAAAATGTAATATATTCATGAGCTTGGGTCTCTAGAAGTCCTTCAAGTGAACCTATAAGCAATTCAATCTTAATTAAGTACCCATAAGTCTTTCTACGAGAAAAGAGAAATACACAAAATAACGTCATAATGAAACATGTAATAATTTTGGGCGTTAACTCAATGTAGTTCCCCCTCCTTACACTAGGAACTACATGCCCTCAAGACCTGACTTATCCTTTGCTGGATTAGATGATTCTGTCTATAAGACTAATGTGAGTGAAACTATCTCTAGTGTGCCTAGAACTGAATCAACTGAATCTTAGTCTAGTAAGGATAGTTTGGAACAACCTAAAGATGTTAGGCCCAGTGCTCCTCTCATTGAAGATTAGGAGTCTGATAGTGATGAATGAGATTGTGTGGTTAAATCTTCAATTGAACAAAATAAACCTAGTTATGCTAAAGTCAATTTTGTTAAATCAGATGAAAATACTAGGAAATCTATTATTGAATAACACACATATAGGCAAGCTGAAAACCTTAAGAAAAGTCAGAGTCCTATGGTTGATAAAAGAAATTAGAATGGAATAATGACTCAGAAACTAGGGAATGGTTTTGATTTCAATAAGAAAGCTTGTCTTGTATGTGGAAGTCTTAACATATAATAATCAAGGACTGTAACTTTTATGAGAATAAAATGGTTGTAAAATCTGTGTTGAATAATATGGGAAGGGTTACTGGTCAAAGGGAAGTTAGACCAGTATGGAACAATGCTCAGAGGGTGAACCAACAAAACAAATTGACTCACCCACATCCTAAAAGAAATTTTTTTTTCCAACAGCATGTTCAACAAAGTCTGAACTAGGCCAGTTAATGGCTGCTAAAGTCAAAGCTCCTCCTAAGAGCAGCAACGATCAATTATTACTGTCAAGGCATGTTAAAATAATACTGAACTTGCTCTTAAACAAAAAGTGAATGCTGCATCACCCACAAAATATTCTTATTTTAAAGCACATTCACCATTGAGAAGGCCTTTTAACCAAAAATCAACAGCTAAAACCAATAATTTTAGTAAAAAAGTTTATACTGCTAAGGTTAATAATGTAACTACTGTTGGGCCAGAAGTAGTAGTTACTACTGTTGAGGGAAAAATGGAAAATGCTGTTAAGTGAAGACTGAGTGGCCTCCGCATGCTAGATTTGGAGACACAGAAAAGTAATTGACCATATCTCCCAAAGATAGTGGAGTCTCATACATGCCTAAAAGAATTGGACTATGTTTGAGGCCTCAAGCAGACTTAAAGTTTCAGTGATGGCTTAGGGTCCCCAAGAGAAAACTAATTCTCTTATTTGGATGCAGGGAAATCATAATAAGCTTTACAGTATCAAGGGATTTTTGATAGTGGATGCTCTAGCATATAACTAGAAAAAGTCCCAACCTAAACATATTATCAATACTTGGCTGAGGATTTGTTGCATTTATACTGAAGTCCTAAAAGGTAAAATTACTGGAAAAAGTCAAATTAGGACTAGGAAATTAGACTTTGAAGATGTATACTTTGTAAAGGAACTTAATTTTAATTTTTTCTCTGTCTCACAAATGTGTGACAAGAAAAACATTGTTCTTTTCACTAAGACTAAATGTCTTGTTCTATCTCCTGACTTTAAGCTACTTGATGAAAGTCAAGTTTTGCTTAAAGTTCCGAGACAGAACAACATGTACAGTATTTTGGATCTAAAAGAAGTGTTGTTTCCTTCAGTGATGTTTGACTTGTTATTAGAAAGTACTACAATTGATGATTCTAATTATTGCATAGATGCTGGTCATATAAACTATAAAACTAAGAACAAACTTGTGAGGAAACCCTTGTTAGAGGCTTACCTTCACTGAGCTTTTTGAAAATGACCATTCTTGTGTTTAGTGTTTGTCATGAAGGAAAGCAACAGGAAAGCCTCTTGTAGAGACCCGAGCTTTCAGCCAATCAGCATCGCCCTTACAAATTGTTGCATATGGACCTTATTTGGCTAACATTTGTAAAGAGTATCAATTACAAGATATATTGCCTTATTGTCACTAATGACTATAGTAGATTTAGTTGGGTTTTCTTTTTGGCCACTAAGAATGAGACTAATGGGATCCTTAAAACTTTTATAACTCGCATAGAAAATCAAATGAATCATAAGGTTAAAATCATTAGATGTGACAATAGAACTGAGTTTAAGAATAATGACATGAATCAGTTTTGTTGGATGAAAGGGATTAAGAGGGAGTTTAGTATTGCCAGAACTCCACAACAAAATAGAGTTACTGAAAGAAAGAATAGGAACGACATAAAAGAGCACTAGGACTGTGCTAGCAAATCATTATTAAGAGCCTACTACATTAGAGCTGACGCAGTTAATACAGTTGTATGTTCAAGAGTAGGGTTCTAGTGACCTAAGCCTCACAACAAGACACCTTATGAAACTATTACTGGGTAGACCACCTAGTATAAAGCTTATGAGACCTTTTGGTGTCATATGACTTATTCATAATACCTTAATCCCACTAGGCAATTTGATAGGAAGGCTTAAGAAGGGTACTTGGTTAGATACTCTATAAATAGCAAGGCGTTTTGAGGGGTATTTAGTACACTAAACTATTGAAGGATAGAGGAAACCTACACATAAAACTTTACCCTAAACCCCTAACCACTAGATATAATATCACAAGTGATATATACATAAATTCTAAAATTTATACCGGAAACCCTAAACCTGTAACCCCTAAACCCTATACCAAAAACCCTAAACCCCTAACCACTAGGTATAATATCACAAGTGATGTATAAATAAAATTTAAAACATATACCAAAAACCCTAAACCCCTAACCACTAAATGTTGGAAACACGAAAAGTGTCGGTCACTTCCAAGTTGTAACAAGTCTTAGCTCGTAGTTAGTATAATGATTAGAGTAGTAATCTAGTCCGGCCCAAGGCCCATGGGTGGCCCAACCAAGCCCATGGCCGGCCCCCATTGTAGTATTTATACACCCTCTCCTAGTCTTGGAGAGGGTTGGTTGTTCCATTTTTCCATTTACTTCATTAATACATTCATCCATTTTCCATCTAAGTTCTCTCTAACATCCCAACCCACATCTCACTCTTGTTCTTGGTTTGATCTTAAGATTACTAATATTCTTCAATTGGTATCAAGAGCCATGGAGTGGTGTGTTTAGTTTTTGTGTTTGATTTGTGTTCAAAACCTTTACAAAGAGCAAATTAGTGATTCAAATTTTTTGGCTTAAAAACCTTAAAGTTTTCATTTTTATTGTTCCTATAGGGTTAGTAATACTAGTTGTACAAGAATTTTTGCTAAAAACCATTAAAAATCGTGTCTTTTTGAGTTTTGAAAATTTGGGTTTCGTACTAGTTAGAACCGAACTAGAGAATCGAACAAGAGGACCGAACTAGAGGACCGAACGAGACAACCGAACGAGCAGTTGCATAGGTTGGACCGAACAAGCTTCATTAGTGTCAACCGAACGAGTGTTCTCTAGTTAGAACCGAACGAGTGTTTTCACTAGTTAGAACCGAACGAGCGGTCACTAGTTAGAACCGAACGAGTGGTCACTAGTTAGAACCGAACGAGAGGACCGAACGAAAGGACCGAACGAGAGGACCGAACTAGAGGACCGAACGAGAGGACCGAACCAGTGAAAATAAATTACGTTTAAACTTAACAAACTCAATTTTAAATTATACGGTTATTTCTTTGACTTGTAAAATCCCGTGAAACAAACACTTGTTTTCCCGGTTTTGTCAAGAATTGTAAAATCCCGTGTAGTTTCAATTCAAGACTCAATAATCACGTAACCAAACACAATTTCTTTCTACCACCGATCGATCAATTTGTAATCTTTTGATATCATAATGACGACTCTTGCTGATAAATCACTTCTTTCTGGAGGAGACAACAAACCACCGATGCTTGAAAAACACTTGTATGATTCATGGAAAAGCAGAATGGAACTTTATATGATGAATAGACCACATGGAAGAATGATTCTTGCATCTGTTGAAAAAGGACCACTTGTTTGGCCTTCAATCACTGAGGATGAGGATGTAGTAACAGGCTATTAGGAATATGTTGAACTGACTCCAGCTGAAGCCATTCAAGCAGATTGCGACATCAAGGCTATAAACATCATTCTCCAAGGTTTACCAACTGAAATCTATGCTCTTGTGAGTCAACATCGTGTGGCAAAGGATCTTTGGGAGAAGATTAAACTGCTGATGCAAGGAACGTCATTAACCAAACAGATACTGTGAGTGCAAGCTGTATGATGAAGTCGATAAGTCACTTACAGAAAGGAGAGACCGTATGCTGGAGTACTACTTAAGTTCACTCTATTACTCAATGATATGAACATAACAAGATGCCTTTGGGAGCTGTTTCAGTGAACACCCAAGTTCTTTAACACTCTTCTTGATGTATGGAGCAAATTTGTGACTGTGTTCAAATGGTTAAATGACCTGCACACTTCCAAGTGTTCAACCTCATGCTCACCTGCAACAACATGAAACGGACATGCTAAGTCGAGTTCGTTTGATGCATGAACGCAACCCTGATCCTCTTGCTTTAGTTGCATCTCACCATTTAACTCAGCCAGCTTATCGATTCTCATTACACATCATCCACAGTCTATATTCTACATCACGTTTAACCATTTCAGTTTCACAGTTGTTCACCTTATCACATCAACAATTCTCACCAATCAATCTACACCTCTTTCGATTAATTATCCATCAAATGAGTATCAATCTCGTTCACCACAACGTTTATTCTCAACAACCATCAATCCCACAGTTGGAATATGCTCCCACAACCTATCAACAGCAACAACCTGAGTTTTCCCAACCAGACTCCAGTCTAGTTGTTCCAGTGTTCCAGAAGGGGGATGATCCAATTGACGCAATTAATCACATGATGTCATTCTTAACTGCGTGTCACATCCCGGTATTCCTACTACGGAACATTCAGCTAAGGACATTCATCAAAACCTCTTCAACAAGCTACCTCTATGATGGAAAGTGACTGTGCACCTGTTCAGGGAGACAAAATACTTATGCTGCTGGAACACAAGGAAATTACACCTGGTGCATGTGGTAGCAAACACGGGAAACACGGACTGTTATTTGTTACAATTGCAAAGGGGAGGGTCATATTGCCAAGCAGTGCACTAAGCCCAAGAGGAAAAGGGATGAAACATGGTTCAACGATAAAGTGTTGTTGGTTCAAGCTCAAGCAGGTGGTCAAGCTTTAACAGAGGAAGAAATAGCATTTTTGGCAGATCCAGGACTTCCTGACATTCAAACCTCTCAGACAGTCATCACCCACAATGCTGCTTATCAAGCCGATGATCTGGATGCCTATGACTCTGATTGTGTTGAAAATCACTCAGCCAAAGTTTGAATCTCCATGGACCAATCTTAAAGGAAAGTCAGATGCACTCACTGAGGTACACAATCAAGATAATCTGAACTATGACTTATTCACTCAAAGTGAGCAGATCATGACGTCTTCTGAACAGTCTAATGATGTGAGTCAGTCAGAAACTGACATAATCAGTGATAGCAATATCATTCCTTATTCTCAGTATCTGAGTGAAACACAACAGGAAACTGTCCAGAATTCTAACTTTCCGGCTTCAACTAAGATTGTCTCTGATATATGTCTATGTTTCGACCAATTGATTACTCCATAGTGGACCCCATTGCACCACTGTTAATAAAGCTTTGACTACCGAGCTTGACAGATATAAAGAAGAGGTTAAAGAGTTGAAAGAAAAGCAAAATGTTGAAAACAGTTTTTTAGGATCAAATGAACAGTTTGACGAGATTGCACGTCTTAAGCAAAATCTTTTCGAACAAGTGCAAGAAAAGGATTGTTTAATGAAAACAGTTTCTGAACTCAAAAATGATTTGAATTAGAAGAAACAGAAAATATTGATAGGAAATAGCTTTAGAAAAGAAAATCTAAGCAAACTTGACACATCATTTATCAAAAGAGTCAATCTGCACAAACATGTTCTTATGATGGACTAAATCAAATATTTATGATCATTCTCGAAAAACAAGCTATCGGTTTTGAAAAACCTTTACTGTCTGAAGAAAGACTCGGAGTCAAGCAAAGCGGGTATGAACGGGAATACCATTCTTAAAATGGATACTATTGTGTTCCGATTCTGATTGAAACATAGCGCTAAGTGAAATGAGTCGTTCAAAATGCTTGTTGAAAGAACAAGATCCATTGTTTGAGAACTAAAGTAAACACGAAACCCCATCAATTATGTGATTCTTAAAACGATTACTACAAACGTTTTGTAGACTAACTGATTATATTGTGAAACATGGCCTATCTGGAAAGCGAATTCGGTCCCAGCTTTAGAACCCATCTCATCTCTCTAACAACCGTACTAGATGTGGTTCCAAAAGAACTTTCCTTCAGTAAGTATGGTGAATACTAGTTGAAAGAGCCTTAAACGCTTTAATAAATCTTAATGGCTTTGATCAGGTTGTCAAAGAAAGGAACCACTTGCCATGCTATCACTGAGGGCACGTGGGGTTTGACATACAAAGGCTTGCTTCCGAGATGACATCAATTTCGTTTATTAAAAAATTTAAAAGATATTCTTTCAATAACTTCAACCGATACTTGGTTGAAGAACTTTTCGATGTCCAAAAAGTCTTTTATCAAATAGAACAGGCTGTCAGAACAACATCGCTTGGACGGTCAAGAACTTTCAAAGTTAAAATGAATTCAAAGTTTGGAGTGAAATTGAAACGAAAAAAAAAACTCTTGGCACAAGCTATTGATAAGGATATTGTAAAGACTGTTGTGAATTTGTCTGTGAATGCAAGTGGTGAAAATGTGACTGAATGTCAAAAGTGTCTCGAACTTGAGACTGAGCTTGTCAAGAAAAAGGATTTTGTTGATAAAGAAATTACAATAAACTTTGCGAGTGTTTTAAAACTCTTGAAAAACATATGCATCACTTTGGCAGCTGATTCTCAACTTAAACAAGAAATTTTTCAAAAAGAACAAACAGTGTTTTAATCAAAAGCTCCGAGTTTTACTCAGTTTTCGAATTAAGTGAATTGAAAGCTCAGTCTCAAGCGATAGAACAGTCATTGTACTGTTGAATAGAGCAAAAATTCAAGTCCTTAAAAGGGAAAAATGTGGCGGATAGTTCAGTCAAAATGGACATGGGATGAAATAGAGACTCTTAACATCAGAATTGATACATAGTAGTAGGACAAATCTTGTTGCAGGTTGGGGGGGGGGGGGGGGGGTGGGGGGGGTGGTGGGTGGGGGGGGGTTTGTGTGGGCGGTTGGGGGGGGGGATGAGAATGAGCATTTAAAACAGACTTATAGCAACTTTGACTCGAGTAAAACACAAAATGGTGTTCAATCACCACATTAATAACAAATGTGAATGCGTTAATCAAGCAAGTCATATAAGTCTGGGGAGATTATCTGATTTAATGCAAAACTTCAGGAACAAAGGTTTGGTCATAGCAGCCTTAAAAAATGAGTTAAGGAAACTTAAAGGAAAAGCGATAGATAACGAGGATACTGCGACCAATCTGTTGATCCAAAAGTGTTAAGGATAATTATGGAACCAATCACACCCAAATTGTTGAATAAAAGGACTGCTCACTCCTCGTATATTAAGCATTCCCAGGAAGAAGCTTTGGTCCTTAGGGATATAGTCGAACATGTAAAAGCAAATTATCCTCAAGATCCACTTTTAGAGTCTGCCTTTAGGTATACCAAAGTCATTCAGGATTTGCATTCACACATAAGTAGAACATGACTAGTCATCAACATTGTGGTCCTCAATTAATTTTTTTGAGGCCATACCAAGGAAAAAAGGACAGAAATTTAGATTTGACCGAATCACTCAATCAAAGAAAACACAAACCAACCTCGACTTCAAACATTGTTTCTATAACAAGCGTGTGTTTGCATTCTTACAGGAGTAAGACTTTCTACTATGCTTGCGGATCAACAGCCCTTCAGCCTACATACAAGAATGATTGGAGGCTACAAACACCAAGTAGTAATTGAGTATAAAGAGAAGCTCACCCTAGGAACGTTAAATCTAGTTTGAATAAAAAGAATGGTACTGTTAATGTTAATGGATCTGCGGTTGTGCAGAATCTCAAGAAACAAGATGATTCTGATTGTGTCTGTATTCACCGTGATGATTGCATGTCTTCTGATAATTTGTGTGTTTCTAATTCTTTGAATGTTGTGAAATCTCGTGCTAAATCTAAGAAGAATAAATCTAAGAAAGATAGTTGGAAACCAACAGGAAAGGTGTTCACTCAGATAGGATATATTGGAGAACTCCCGTGACTTCAATATAGTAGGAAAGGCGTGCATTTAATAGGATTACACTACTAATGATGTGCTCTCTAGGAAACCAATGGTTCTGGACTTTGAATATCCAAACCTGTGGTTATAAATTGGTATACTCAAGGAAACCTAGGAGAATAAAAATGTTGTGTCTGTTGCAAAACTTAGGTTGAAAACCATTGTCTGCTAACAAACAGGAACCTAGTAAATCCTGGGGATCCACAAAAACCAATATTCCATCTACTTCTTTGAATGAATGCAGGTTGTCCAAATCGTCCTCTGGTATTTGGATTCCGGTTGCTCGAAGCACATGACCGGAGATCGCTCTCAGCTCACCAATTTCATCAGTAAATTCTTGGGTACAGTTAAATTCGGAAACGATCAAGTTGCAAAGATAATGGGTTTTGGAGACTATCAGATTGGGAATGTTACCAATTCAAGGGTTTATTACGTTAATAGGACTTGGGCATAATCTATTTCTATGGGACATTCTGTGATTCAATCTTGAAGTAGCTTTTCGTCAAACACACATGCTTCATTCGCAATCCTAGAAAGGTGTTTATTATTTGACGGGATCTCGAGGGGATAACCTTTTATACTCTCTTTCTTTGGAATATGATGGCATCCTCTCTATTTGTCTATGGTCTAAAGGCGTCTAAAACAAGTCCTTGGTTTGGCATCGTCGTCTATCTCACTTGAATTTGGTTATATCAAATAATCTTGCACGACATGGACTTGTTCGAGGTTCCCTAACTCAAGTTTGAAAAGGATCATTTATGTTCCGCATGTGCATTTAGGCAAAGTTCAAAAAACCCCACAACCCAAATCTGAAAAGTTACCAATAAGAAAACTCTATTTATTGCTATGGATCTTATTGTGGGCCAATGCGGTGTCGCGAGTGTCAATGGAAAGGAAGTACATCCTCGTTATTGTCGACTGAGCTACTCTCGATTTACTTGTGGTAAAATGCTTGCGTTCATAGATGAAGCTCCAGCTTTTATTATCACTTTTTGAGATGATCCCAAGTACGAAATTAAGGAAACGTCCGACGGCATCAGAACAGATAATGGAACTCGAGTTTGTAATCAGACCATTGCGTGAAGATTATGGAGAAGGTTGACATCTATAATGAAAACATCAGTTGCACGCGCTCTCCACAGCAAAACGGTGTTGTTGAAGACGAATCGTACGCTATCGAAGCAGCACGCACTATGTTAATTTATGCAAAGCTCCTTTATTTTCTTATGGGCATAGCGGTTGCAACAGCATGTTACACCCAAAATAGTTCCATGATACGTCGTCGTCTCGGTTAAAACACCATATGAGCTTTTGCACAAAAAACACCCGATCTTCTTATCTACATTGTGTTTGGTGCACTTTGTTACTCCTCCCCAACAAAATGATAGTGAGCATTTGGGCAAGTTAAACCAAAGGCATGATATCGGTATTTTCATTGGAAATGCACCCACAAGAAAGCTTTTTGGATTTACCAACAGACGTACCAGAGAATATTGAAACTATTACGATGATTTGATGAGCTGACCGCGATGGCTTCTGAACACAGCAGTTCAGGACCCGCTCTTCATGAAATGACTCCTGTATCAATCAGTTCAGGACTCGTGCAAATCCTCCTTCTTCAACACCATTCTGTACGCCATCGAGGACCTGATGGGATTGTTGTTTCACCAATGTTGGATGACGTCACTTAATTGTTGATTTACATGCACAGAAGTCATTGCTCCCTATTCCTGTCGCAGTTGAACCTGAACATGCGGTATCAACTGGTTTCACATTCCCTCAACTACAGTTTGATCAAGATGCACAATCACCAAGTAACTTTCATACAACATAAGGAACTCAAACTCCTATTCTTTCTCATGATGTTGAAGAAGATAATCATGGATATGAAGTAGCACACATGGGTAATGATCGTACTTCGGTATTCCATTTCTAGAAGTTCCTTTTGATCAATCATCAGACGTTATTATCTCAATTTGTCATCCCGATCACCAAGTTTCTGAACACACTAGCAAATGGACGAAGGATCACCCACTTGAGAATATAATCGGTGCTCTTGACAGACCAGTTTCCACACGACTCCAACTCCATGAACAAGCCTTATTCTGCTACTATGATGCCTTTCTAACATCAGTTGAACCCAAGAACTACAAAGAAGCATTAACCCAAGCTTGTTGGATTGAAGCTATGCAAGAGGAACTTCATGAATTTGAACGTCTGGAGGTTTGGGAACTTGTTCCTCCTCCTGACAAAGCATTTGTCATTTCTCTTAAGTGGATCTATAAGGTTAAACTTGATGAGTTAGGAGGTATTCTGAAAAATAAGGCTCGGTTGGTCGCTCGTGGTTATCGTCAAGAAGAGGGTATTGATTTCGAAGAGTCATTCGCTCCGGTTGCAAGATTAGAGGCTATACGAATTTTTCTAGCGTTTGCTGCTCACATGAACATGGTCATCTATCAAATGGACGTGAAGACTGCGTTTCTGAATGGTAATCTGCGAGAAGAAGTTTATGTTAGCCAACCGGACGGATTTGTGGATCCAGACAAACCTAACCACGTATACAAGCTTAAGAAAGCTCTTTATGGGTTGAAACAAGCTCCACGTGCGTGGTATGATATGTTGTCTTCATTCCTGATATCCAATGACTTCTCCAAAGGCTCAGTGGATCCTACTTTGTTCATCCTGAGAAGGCAACGCAAACTATTCTGGTACAAATCTATGTCGATGATATTATCTTTGCTGCCTCTACACCTGAACTGTGTGATCTATTTGCTAAAATAACGTGTTTAAAATTCAAGATGTCGATGATGGGAAAATCTCATTTTTCTTAGACACAGATTTCTCAAAGTCCCAGAGGCAATCTTCATAAAACCAATCTAAATAATGCTCTTGAATCACTTAAAAAATAGGCTATGATCTTGTGACCCGGTGGATACTCCCATGTGAGAAGTCCAACCTGGATGAGGATAAAGAAGGGATAGCTGTGACCAATCACACTATCGTGGTATGATTGGCACCCTCCTTTATCTTACAGCCAGTAGACCTGACCTACAATTTGCTATATGCATGTGTGCCCGGTATCAGGCTCGGCCTACCGAAAAGCACTTAAATGCAGTAAAAAGGATCTTTCGATATCTAAAAGGAACCGTACATCGGGGTCTTTGGTATCCGAAGGATTCTTCATTTGCACTAACAGCATTTGCAGATGCGGATCATGCTGGTTGTCAAGATACACGCCGTAGTACATCGGCGTATACAACTTTTGGGTGCTGAATTGTAAGCTGGTGTCTAAAGGCAGAAAGCGCTGCGTATCCAGTACGGAAGCTGAATATATTGCCTTTGTCGGTTGTGTGCTCAAGTCCTTTGGATGAGTTCACACTTACCGACTATGCTTTGGATTCAATAATATTCATGGTACTGTGATAACAAAAAGCGCTATTGCCTTAATGCTGCAACAATGTTCACATTCAGATCCAAAGCATATAGACATCAGGTTTACACTTCATCCAAGGAGCATGTGAAGAATGGTGTGATCGAATTTACTTTGTCAATAGGATATCTAATTGGCGGGGACATATTCACTAAAGCTCTTGGCCGAGAAAGAATTGAATTTCTTATCAACAAGCTGGGAATGCGGAGTTTTACGCCGGAGACTCTGAAACAATTGGCAGATGAAGTTGATGGAATAGTGGGTGGTACCTATTCTAATATAGGTTATAATACGTAAATACTTAAATCAGAAAAAACACAAAAAGATTTTCGTTTTAATTTTTATTTTTTTAAATATATAAAAACCAAAAATATTTTCTTTTATATAAATTTTTACAAAAACAAAATACAAAATTGAAAAAATGAGAAAAATTCAAAAAGAAGTTTTACAATGGCATGTCTTCTGAAATCGATAACATTTACGGTCTTAGAAATGTCATTTAACAATGATACAAGCCTGTAAATGAGTTGAGAGAAGTTACAAATGTTTTCAAAACATGCCAAATGGCTTGCTATTATTTCAGATAGCAACCCGGTCATCATCTTAAAGGCAAGTATTTCAAAAAGAAATCTTGGCCTCTCAACGGGAATTTATTCTCGGGCATGGTCTACTTTATGACCATGCAAAGGCTTGTGATTACTTTGCATCACAACCCGTGCTTCCTATATCCATAAGTGTACGTTTCAGTGCATCTATGTGAATAAATAAGAGAAATCTTATTTATCTTGGTGTTTGTTGTTTTGTCACACACAAAATCATTCCATCATCTGAAAATAATTTTCAAAATACATTTGACTTCTCAAACAATGTCTACAGCTCTTTAAATAGAAAACGGGTCATTGTTTGAGGGGGAGAGAATGTCAAATTTCTTTGTCATGATCAAATGAGCTGTAAAAAGGGAAAAAGATTTTCAAACGATAACTCGATTGTGCTTTATGTGTTACTTGTTTTATGCCTTTAGGGTGTAGTTTTGCTAAATTATGTCTATAGGTATGAGAGTATAAAACATTAAGGACCATGTGTGCTATTTGTTTAACTTGAATATGCCTTATAATACATAATGTGTGAGATTAAAAAGTAGTGTTAAGATGAGGGGTCAAATGTGTCAAAGTTAAAATTGGTTTAAAATAGACAGTAAACGCTTGACAAAACCAAGGTTAACTACATTCGACTTAATTATTAGGATAGGTGCCTTTGTCTTACACGCAATTAGTCTATCTAAGTAGATTGATCTTCAAAAGTGCTAAAAGTCATAAAGGTTCTCATGAAGGAATAATTGTGTTTTTTTTATAAACTGCACTCACTCTTTCTTAAACAGACTCATGGAAATCTCAATAGCGGATCAGATTGCTTTGGATGATGCATTGGTGACTACGACCATACGGGGGTGACCTACGGCTTTTAAAAGGTTCATATGATATATCTTATGTTGTTTCATCTTATAGGTCATTCCTCGTAAATAAACATATCTTGAGAATATTGTTCATTAATAGTGTAGATTTTTGTGAATCATAAGATGTGCTCGCGTACAAACTTTTTCATGATTTCTTCGCAAATTCAAAATTTTAAAATAATGTTCTCGGCATCCAATCTTATAAACCCTCATAAGTTGAGGGGGAGCAATAACATGTTCCAATCTGCTATCATATCTCATTTTGTCCCCGAACGGTTAATCAATTGATATCCAAAATATCAAGGGATTAACATTTTGGATAAGGGGAGAAAATGTGATTAACCTGGACTTAAATATATATTGACAGAAGTGATCAAATAAAATGGACTCAATGCACTCCATACCTAGCATGTACTACGATTACGATGCACATGTTAAGGGGGAGCTTTTAGTGATAATGAAAAACTCTCAAAGTGTAAATCTTTTGATATTTATATCAAACACTTTGATTGAAATTTTCAATGTTTTTGGAAGGATCGTGATGAAATACCCAAAAGACCGACCATGTTCTTAAATTTATGAAGTTATAAGGCGGTTAGGCTTAGGTATTCAGATCCCATGATCCAGCCAGAACCGGAGGGATCTACCCAGGGATATCCACTAGTTAGTGTAGAAGTCCTTAGGTATGATTAAAAAGGAGAAAAAGTGAGAATAGGGAATAATGCCGACTGAGATGGAGCTAACACTGGAACAAACCCAACAAGGTGTTAGTTATGAAGTCTCGGTATGCATTGAAGGGGTTGAAGAATGAAAAAGAAATGTAAGGATAAAGGGTGAAAAGAAAGAAGCCTCCAATACAATTAGCCGATACGGGTCATATATTATGATGTCAGAAAACACTCGGTGTTGTCTGACATGAAGATAGTCTTGACCCAGTGACGTAAGCACAAAACCCCTCACAGCTACTCAAAGTCAGAAAAGACTTTGTTTTTCAAACTCACGGAGATACATCTATTTCAATTGACTTCCTCACTCGGTGTTAGTTGATATTGAAAATGTGGCACTCAGTCCAGATCCGATCACTAAAAATAAAGTGCACTATCTGAGTCTAGAAGCCAAAGAGATCATCCATAATCTCATTAGGACACTTGCAATTCTACTTGCTAACTCACACAATGTGAATTACAAGATACATTTTAAGAGTCCTTCGCATTATCCTTGTGATTTTGCCAGAACTCAGAGTGAATTCATTCACAATGAAGATGGAAATCTGCTTGAGCCAAGATCAAAACAAGTCATGGTAGGTAACTTGTGCGATTCTTTATGATCAAACTTGTGACAATGGAAAGAAAACGATGGGTGCGATTCTATAAGAATCTACTTGTTTAGGAAATGGATTCGACGGTTGTTAATATGAATTTTTGAAAATGATAAACAACTCTCGGTGGGCCACAACAACAATTTTGTACGGTGATACACCGGATGATTTTCAAATCTATTTTTCTATATCAATCGGTGAGATAGTAAACTCACTAGTTCACTATTATTCGTGCTGTCTGCTTTGAGACGTTACGATAATGTGAACATGCTGAGTAGATGAATCTAATACTTTATGTGTTTGAAAGATTAATACTTCAGCTGGATAATACCTGTCAAGAAGGATTCTTCTTAAATTGAATCTATCTGATCACAGGTCGATCCTCACGGATCCGAAGGTTTCTCCAACCAATCCTGGGCGAATGACAAAGCCATATTCGTCCCCCTGCTTTATTGCTAACTGTTTTATGCAGGCTATTTAAAATGGTGGTGGAGGTCCCTGATTCCAGCTGTCTCACAAGATCCATAACCACATGCTCATACCCGACCGACAAACATAAAGTCATCATGAAAGCTCAAGTACATGTTTCAAGACTTCCGCTACTCTGATACCACACATCTTTCTAGAAGTGTCGAAGTGTTAAAGTTAAAGAAATTTCAAGAAAGATGCAACATTAAAGCTTTTCAAGAATGGTATGAGCATGTCGGTCCAGAAGTCGCAAGTCCACAAGTTGGCAAAGTTACAAGATGGCGTAGAGATTGTGCTTGGTTGATGATCTCAAGATGCTCAAGATCACAATGTCAAATACAAGTTCAAGGAACAAGCTCAATCCAAGAAGTCAATGATCACTACAACATATTCACAAGAGAAAGTCAAGAGTACGAGCTAAAGACTAAGGATAAAGCATAGTATGCTAGGTTTAAAGTTTGTAAATTGGAGTGACCTCCCTTAGGGGGAGATTGTTGGAAACACGAAAAGTGTCGGTCACTTCCAAAGTTGTAACAAGTCTTAGCTCGTAGTTAGTATAAGGATTAGATTAGTAATCTAGTCCGGCCCAAGGCCCATGGGAGGCCCAACTCAGCCCATGGCCGGCCCATTGTAGTATATATACACCCTCTCCTAGTCTTGGAGAGGGTTGGTTGTTCCATTTTCCATACATTTCATAATACATTCATCCATTATTCCATCCAAGTTTTCTCTAACATCCCAACCCACATCTCACTATTGTTCTTGCTTGATCTTAAGATTACTAGTATTCTTCATACTTTCAAGAATCGATGACCTATTTGATCTGTTGCAAGGGTCAAAAGTCTACTCTAAGATCGACCTGAGATCTGGTTATCACCAACTCAGAGTTCGAGAGGAAGACATTCCAAAGACAGCGTTTAGGACACGCTACGGTCACTATGAGTTTCAAGTGATGCCATTTGGACTGACCAACGCACCGACGGTATTCATGAATCTGATGAATCGGGTGTGCAAACCATACTTAGATAAATTCGTGATCGTTTTTATTGATGACATCTTGATCTACTCTAAGAGTGAGGAAGATTCACAGTAGTATCAGACGAAGTAATCCTCTACTCAATCAGACCTACTCTCCTGCGCTAGCAGCTTGCCTCATATTGCTAGATCTAGCGACTAATTAAACTCTGCCGCCATATCTATTGTGCCTCCAGCCAATAGCTGTCTGCACACCAACCAGCGTCGAGTCGTAACTGTTCAGTAGAGCGCCCACAACAACCCCCCCCCCCTCCCCGCTGCCTACGGATACGCGCTTCCAATTCCTTGCGCTTATCGTATTTGATTGTCGAAGGCCAATTCAACGCTGGACCCCACTCGAACTATCTGATCGGTGTCATCATCACCAGGACTTGGGCATCCGCCCAAGACTCTGACAGAGATTCCGTCAATTTCTAGGTCTTGCCGGCTATTACCGACGATTTATCAAAGGTTTCTCAAAAATTGCCAAGCCTATAATGAAACTGAATCAAAAGAACGTGAAGTTTGATTGGAGTGAAAAGGAAAAAGCTGCATTTCAACTGTTGAAGCAGAAACTGTGTAGTGCATCGATCTTGGCTTTACCCGAAGGTAGTGAAAACTTCGTGGTTTACTGTGATGCTTCTCGTAAAGGGGGGGGGCATTGACGCAGTTTTGATGCAAAGGGAGAAAGTCATGCCTACGCGATCACACAACTCTAGTTCTTGAGGAAGAATTACACTACATATGACTTAGAGTGGATTATAGTTTTGCTCTCAAAATGTGAAGACATTATTTGTACGGCACAAAATACGTTGTGTTCACTGATCATAAGAGTTTGCAACATATTCTAGATCAGAAAGAGTTGAACATGAGACAACGTAGATGGTTAGAGTTGTTGAGCGATTACGACTGCGATATCATTCGAGAAAGGCGAACGTGGTGGTGGATGCCTTAAGCCAAAAGGAACGGAATAAGCCACTACGAGTTCGAGCTTTGGTTTTGACGATTGGTCTGAACCTTCCTATGCAAATTTTAAACGCTCAAGTTGAGGCGAGAAAAGAGGAAAATTTTGGAACTGAAGATCTGTGTGGTATGATTAAGAAGTTAGAGCTTGAGTACTGATGGAACATTATGCTTGAATGGGAGAAGTTAGAGCAAATACTACTCAGCTGGAGTTAGTACTGCTCATGAACTTCAAAGAAAATACTTACTACTGCTAGTACAAAGTTAAGACTGCTCAGCTGAAGTTAATGTTGTTAGTGAAAATATGCTTGGAGTAGTGTGCTAGTGAATATCAAGGATTAATGTACTAGTTAGTACTGGTATTTGTTTTGTATTAGTTGTTTATAGAAAAGATTTTAGATACTTATGAAAGTATTGTAAGCCGACTAGGACTCCTTGGTGTATAAAAGGAGGTCCTAGGGCATAGAGTTTGATATCGTTTTTCAATCTTAGTCATATAATTCATAGCTTCAAGGTCTTTGTAACCCTATTACTTTGAGAGTATTCATATTGTTATCATTAATAATATTAGAGCTTATATGTTGAATTGTATGTTCATTGAATTACTATTTCATTGATAATTCTTCTTAATATTAAAGATTAGATTCCGCATAATCTTTAATACATTCAAACAACGATTTTACTATAGTTGTGTTAGATTTATCTAATATAACTAAACCTTAAACAAGCTTAATGAATTTGATCTATTAAAGTGGGATCAACAAAAATATTCAATTCATCCTGGATCGGACAAGATGTGCCAAGATTTAAAGAAACTGTATTGGTGGCCGAATATGAAAGCAGAAATTGCCACCTACGTCAGTAAATGTTTGACATATGCCAAAGTCAAGGCCGAATACCAAAAACCATCTGGTTTGTTGGTTCAATCTATGATCCCAGTGTGGAAGTGGGAAAACATTACTATGGATTTCGTTACTAAGTTACCAAAGACATCAACTAGTCAAGATATAATTTGGGTAATTGTTGACCGACTCATGAAATCCGCACATTCTTACCAATGAAGGAAACTGACTCAATGGAGAAGTTGACGAGACAATACTTGAAGGAAGTAGTCTCGAGGCATGGAGTGCCGGTTTCAATTATTTCTGATCGAGACAATAAATTTACATCTCATTTCTGGCAATCATTGAACAAAGCCCTATGTACTCAATTGGCTATGAGTACGGCTTACCATCCACATACTGATAGTCAAAGTAAAAGAACCATCCAAACCTTGAAGGACATGTTATGTGCTTGTGTGATTGATTTTGGGAACAGTTGGGATAGACACCTACCTTTAGTGGAGTTTTCTTACAACAACGGTTCTCACACTAGTATCAAATCTGCACCGTTTGAAGCTCTCTACGGTCAAAAAAATGTCGTCGCCGTGTGTTGGCCTGAGTTGGAGACGTCCTGCTCACTGGTCATGAAAATTGGTTCATGGAAAACATACTGAGAAGATTTCAGATCAAGAAGCGTAATAAAGCTGTACTTAGATAGACAGCAAGAGCAACACCAATAGGAGACGTAAGCCATTAGAATTTGAGGTTGGAGATAAGGTCATGTTGAAAGTGTCGCCATGAAAAGGGGTGATACGTTTCGGCAAACGGGGGAAGCTGAACCCTCACTCTATTGGACCTTCAAGATCTTACAAATGGAAAACTTGTTTATGGACTTGAACTCCCAGTGCAATTATAGCGAGTTCATAGACTGTCATGTTTACCAATTTGAAGTGTTTCATAGTCGAACCACTAGCTATTACGTTGGATAGATCCAGAGATGACAAGCTTAATTTCATTGAAGAACCAGTTGAAATTATGGATCGAGAAGTTAAACGGCTAAAGCAAAGCCGCATTCCAATCGTGAAGGTCCGTTGGAATTCGAGACGAGGGCTCGAGTTTACTTGGGAGCGTGAATATCAAATGATGAAAAAGTACCACCCATCTTTTTGTTAAATCCTATCGTCCACGTCTTAAGCTTTGAGGTTAAAGCTTTTTAACGATTTGGGACGAATGTCACACCCCGAAAAAATTCAGCTTCATTATTTTAAAACTTTTATGGCTAGTTTACCGGGAAGTTTAACCGTCATCGTTGCTCGTTACGTAAATCTAAAAAGAACGTCATCGGACGCGTTCCGACTTTGGATTTTGTTAGTTTAGATATTATATGAGTTATTTTATATTTTCTAAGTGTTTCGTAGTTTACGATCACTCCCGGTATTTATTTTTACGCTTTAACGTTTAAATTATGTTTTTTGCGTTTTTGACCTAACGAAACCGAAATCTTTTCGTGTAAACTTTAGTTATCGTCCTTCTCATGATCATGAGCCAAAAATTTCATTCACCCTCCCCCTCTTTTCATATTTCAGATGCCTAAACCCCCAAACCAAAACACTTTAAATCCTAAATTAAATACAAGAGCATCTTTATAAAACTAGTGCATGTGTATGAAAGTAACATATGAGAATGTCATTCTCATACACAAGAACTTAAGGAAGACTAGAGCATGTGATATTTTGTTGGACTCATGCAACATTTGACTTGAAATTCAAAATCTAAGACCTAATACATGAACCATGGTCCCAAAAAAATGAACCAAATGGTCCTTGTTGGTTGTTTCGGACCGAACTTACACACACAAACACTTATGGTGTGTGTGGTTGCCTTACTTGGTCATGTGGTGACTAAAAACCCTAACTCTTGGCCTATAAATATATACTCATAACACATACTAGGTCACTTCTTATTTTTCCAAGCCTCATCAAAATTTTACATCTCTCTTTCCCCCTCTCCCTAACTCACGGCCAACAAATCACCCCTTATAGGGTTTCTATATCTTTGATTTCTAACAATATCTAAGTATACTAGGTTCATTTCTAAGAACATCTAAGGTGGTTTGAAGTATTGGTTCTTTGATTTCAAGGGCTTTCAAGAGTTTATAAACTAGGGTTTCAAGGTTTGTTGTTGGATTTAATAGATCTAGTATTTTGGGGTTTAGATCTTGTGATTTCTCTGCTTGTTCTTCATTTTTGTAAGTGTCTTGATCTTTTCTTGTGGTTTACTTATGTTATTTTATATATGTTCAAGATCCGTACATTCATATGTTGTGTTTTAATTTTTAAAAGATTATAAAACAAGATTTTATAAATAATGATGTTACTTTGTTTCACTAGTTAAATATTATGTTCTTGGTGAGATGAGAGTTGGATGAGAGTTGCAACAATAGAAATGAAAGGATTAGGTTAGTTTTAGGTGTGGTTTTGTTGTGGATTAGTTGTGAATGGAGATTAGATTAGACTAGACACTATTGTGAAGCTTGGTGTGATTTTTGGAAGCGTTTGTAAAAAAGATAGTTGCTGATCCGAAATGGTTTTGAAGTTTTGAGTGACTTAGGAATGTTTTCATTAGGCATAAAAGTAGTTTTTAGAGAGCTCGTTTCGAATAGATAATTTTTCATATATCGCACATTAAAATTGGACTTAAAATAACCAAGTTATAGCCAAATAAAACTTAAAACATTTTTCGGCAAAACCAAATGTATAGTTGCTGTTTGAAACTTAAAATGGGGTTTTCGGACACTTTTGAGATATTTTGAGCTTTTAAAACACAAGCGAAACATATAGTAACACATATATATTGATTAGTATCATTTAAAGACGTCATTAACATATTTTAGAAAAAGCGTTAAGGTTACTAAAAATAGTAAGTTTAGTGATTTTTAGCAAGATAGACATGAAAGTTAAACGTTTAGATTTCTCTAGTGCACTTAAGTAAATATAGATTAAGCAAATATAGTGGACGGTATTAACGTCCTGAAACTAAAAACTTTCCTAAAATAGAAACTTACTAAAAAAAGTAATTTTTGGTTAAACGCCGAAACTTAACGACAAACTCTATAATTTTATTTAGTCACGTTTTGTTAATTAAGGCAAAGCAAACACACATGGATGTCTTTTGGTGATGAACATATTGTGCAATTCTTGGCATACTTTCTGTGTTTCTAAGACGCGTTATTATTCTAGGTCGCGACTAGATTTCTATATCACCTTTTACTTGTGTAATTTATCATTTGCTCATCTTGCATAGTGAGTTCATAGCCCCACGTTTTACTATATTTACTTTACTACTTTGGGGTGTGAAACATTGCTTGTTCTTAAAACTATGGCTAGTTACTTTCGTTACCTTTTCACCTGATTACGTCGTTGCCTAAGTAGCGAAAAAAATAGACCACTAATGCACCGAAACTATCCTGAAACCGTCAATTGCTTAACCGATGGACTGGTTAGAGTTAAGAGCGAATGTTGTAAATTAGATCTATTGGAGTGACTAATTATCCCAATCGGATGTCGTGAGTTGCGTCTCACTACCATGGTGGCTCCCAATAAATGGATATATACCATGTCAGATTTCACTAGGTGATCTTGGTCGGATACCTTTAGGGCAATTAATTCTTGTTTGGCATATAATATGCTTCCTTTTAATTGAGCTTCGGTGTCATGAGCTTAGCGCAACAGTAAATAGTTTTTATGTGGAAGTTGTACCTGTTATAACTGTCGCATGCGTACTGTGAACTTGTAGTCCACTTTTAATACTAAATTCAAACCTATGAATTCACTCAACTTTATGTAGACCGTTGTAGCATGTTTTTCTCAGGTGCTTAGCTGTGGATGTCTATGCTTGCTTGTTGGTGCTGCCATGCATCGGACCTATTTTAAAGAATTATTATCTATTGTCTTTAACATCGTTGTCAAACTTCAAAACCTTTATTCGCTTACGCATTTTATTTCGGGCCTATGTATAACTTTAACTATTTTTATTAATGCAACGATGTTGGATTTTCAAACGTACCCTTAGAGGTCGTTCTTTGTATCTTGTGCGACGAGTATTATGACGTCACGCCCTCGGACACGTGTATTCCGTCCAGGCCCCATTTGGGGGTGTGACAATTTCATTAGCACAACTTTATCTTCGTTGTATTTCAAAACAATATTTTCTTTCAGTAATGAAAATGTGGGACCAGTTCCTTTTGTTTAACTCTTTTAATGAAACAACGAAGTTGTTTTATCAAATGACTTCATATAGAGGTCGTTCTCTTGTATATTGTGCTTATGTGCTTATTCAGTAACGCCCCCGATTACCTGTTCTGCTGCCGCATATTTTTTTAGGGGTGTTACACCCCATTCATGATAAGCTCACGAATCATGCTATGCCTGACACCTAGGTATCTAGACTTCCCATTGTACATTTGGCTATAAGCCTTTGCCAATGTAGCATCACTATCACAGCGGATAGAAATAGGTTCTATAGGTTTAGACCATAATGAAATCTTAAGGATCAAGTTTCTCAACCATTCAGCTTCCTTACCAGCAGCTGCTAAAGCTACAAATTCAGATTCCATTGTTGAACTAGTGATGCAAGTTTGCTTCTTGGATGCCCAAGAAATCGCACCTTCGCCAAGTAGGAATACCCAACCACTGGTAGACGAATTGTCTTCAGTATTGCTGATCCAGCTAGCATCAGTGTATCCTTCTAAGACTGAAGGATAGCCAATATATATCAAACAATAATCCATAGTTTTCTTTAAATACATCAGTACCCTCTTAATTGCTTACCAGTGTTGAGTGTCAGGATTACTAGTGTACCTACTCAGTTTACCCACTACAAAAGCAATATTAGGCCTTGTACAAGTCATGGCATACATCAGGCAGCCAATCACCCTAGAATACTTAAGTTGAGATACAACCTGACCATTATTGGGCATCAGCTTTCACTAGTATCCATAGGAGTACTCACTGAAGTACAATCAAAGTAATTGAATTTTTTCAGTACTTTCTCAATATAATAAGACTGAGAAATTGCTATCCCATTACTTTCATGTTTAATCCTTATGTCAAAGATAACATCAGCCTCCCCCGTGTCCTTTATGGAGAACTATGATGACAAAAATTCCTTTGGCAGGTCTACCTTAACTTTGTCAGTGCCAAAGATCAGCATGTCATCAACATAAAGGCAAATGATGACTCCTTTACCAGATTCATTAAATTTGCTATACACATATTTGTCAGCTTGGTTAAGTAAATAACCACTAGACAAAACCACTTCTTCAAACTTTTAATGCCATTGCTTAGGTGCATGCTTCAATCCATATAGTGACCTAATCAGTTTACACACCTTGTTTTTATTGCTAGGCATGATGAAACCCTGAGGTTGGTTCATATAGACATCCTCATCTAATTCACCATTCAAGAATGTTGTCTTCACATCCATTTGATGAATAATCCGATTGTGAATTAATGCCAATGTAATCAACAATCTTATTGTACTGATACGTGCCACTGGAGCATAAGTATCAAAGTATTCAATTCCTGACTTTTGTCTGAAGCCCTAAATGACCAGTCTTGCCTTGAACTTTTCAATAGTTCCATCTAACTTCAGTTTCCTTTTGAAGATCCATTTGCAACCAAGAGGTTTGCAACTTGGAGGTAGATGAGCCAACACCCAAGTGTTGTTGCCCATGATGGAATCCACCTCATCATTGATTGCTTCTTTCCAGAAAGCAAGATCATGGGACTTCATTGCTTCATCAAATGTCTTAGGATCATCCTCAACATTAAAACAATAAGAGTGTTGGTCAGATACCTCATCCCTTGTTCCTTCAATTAAGTATAATTGAAATTCAGGTCCAAAGTTCTTTGGAATCCTATTCCTTTTGCTTTTTCTAAGCTCAGGTTTAGGTTGTTGAACCACAACCTCTTCGGTGACCTCTTCAAGGACCACTGAACCACCAATGTCTTCAGTTCCATTTATCAAGGACCTATGACTTGGTTTAGGGACTGATGAGAATCTATTCTTATCAAAGATAAGATCCCTTGATTTAATTATTAAGTTGATTGAAACTGATTCATTAGGTTCAATAACATAGAACCTAAAGGTCTTGGAATGCTCAGCATATCCAACAAAGATGCATTCAATGCCTCTTTCACCTAAAGTTTTCAGCTTTGGATCAAGAAGTTTGACAACTGCCCTACAACCCTAAACCCTGAGGTAGTTAAGGTTTGGTTTTCTTTTAGTCCAGAGTTCATAAGGGGTTATCATGTTCCTTTTGTTAGGAACTCTATTTAATAAATAACAAGCTGTTAACATAGCTTCACCCCAGAACCCTTGACTTAGTCTGAGTAAGACAACATGAAATTAACCATTTCTTTCAGTACTTTATTTTTCCTTTCAGATATATCATTTCCTTGTGGAGTATAGGAGCAGTTGTTTCATGGATAATACCAACAGACTAAAAAGATAGTATCCATGTACCCACCTCCCTTATCAGTCTTGAATCTTTTGATCAGGGACCCTTTTCAACTTTGGTTTTGAATACTTTGAATTTATACAATGCTTCATCCTTTAAATGTAATAAATAAACATAGCAAAACCTTGAAGCATCATCAATAAATGACACAGAGTATTTCTTATTCCTTAATGAGGGAGTAGCATGCAAGTCACACAAATTACTGTGGATCGGCTCCAAAACTTTAGTTTTACGTTTTACATTTTGAAATGGTTTCTTAGTTATTTTGGTCAGCATGCAAGTCTTACACTTTTTAGTGTCCATGTCAAAAGCTAAGATTAACCCATCCTTAGACAATTCTTGCATCCTCTTAAAGTGGACATGACCCAGTCTAGCATGCCATCGGATTGAATCATTAAGTTTAGAGGTTGACATAAAAGCTGAACCAATATTATCATTAACAATATTAAGCTTGAACATATGATTATACAGATAACCAAAACCAATAAACACACCATGTTTGGATAGAATAAATTTATTAGATTCAATCACTTGTTTATAACCACAATTATTCAAAATACTACTTGAAACCAAATTCTTCCTAATATTAGGAACATGCAAATCATTAAACAAGGAAACAATCTTTCTAGAGCTAAATATAAGATCTACAGAATCACGTCTATGCACCATGGTTGTTGACTCATTTCCCATATGAAGAATAGATCCATCATTCAGTGACTCACGGGTCTTGAACCAGCATCTATCTTTACACACATGCACAGTTACTCCTGAGTCAACCCACCACGCAACATCATCATCCAACATAAAATAAGCCTCAGATACATATGTAACATAATAAACCTGAAGAGATTTATTAAACATATTCTGACCTTTCAATGAGTTGGAAGAACCATTTGTGCCTGAACCATTAGCCTTGTTACCAACTTTTACACCTTTGCAATCCTTTTTCAAGTGTCTAGGTTTCCCACACTTCCAACAAGTCACTTTAGACTTCTTGTTAGGATCAGTTTTGGTGTCCTGATGCTTACGTTTACCCTTATCGTCATTGTACCTGATAAAGTTGTTATGCTCCATCATATTGACAACTGAAGGACCAGAAACATTGTTGCCCTTTGGCTTGTCACTATCCTACACCCTGAGGAACTCCTCAATGCGCAGATGACTGCCTAACTCAACAAGAGTTAGTTTCTCCTTCTAATGTTTCAAGGTATGCTTGAAGTCTTTCCAAAAAGAGGGGAGTTTATCAGTGATACAAGAGACCTGAATAGCCTCATCCATATTCATCTTATGTTGTGTAAATCTATCAAGTATACCCAGAAGTTTATTGTATTGTTTCATAACTGGTCTTTAATCAATCATTTTGAAATTTGTGAGATTACTAACAAGGAACTTCTTACTTGATGCATTCTCAGCCATATATTTGGCCTCCAAGGAATCCCATAGTTCTTTGGAAGATTCAACATTCTGATAAACATCAAATAAAAGATCAGACACACCATTGAGGATTAAACCTCTGCAAACATAGTCTTTATTTTCTCACTTGTTCCTCCTTCTGATCTGTTCCATGGTAGCATTCTCACCATTTTCAGGAATAAGAGTAGTGAGCACATATATCACACTCATGCTAGAAAGCAAGAAGTGCATCTTCTTCTATCATCTCCTAAAGTCCATCCCTTCAAACTTGTCAAACTTGGCAAAGTTTAAAGCCATGTGTTTCATAGCAGCAGCAGTCATTGATTATCACAAAATAATATTCTTTGATTGTTGGTTGTGGTTTGCCCAGAACAGGGTGAAGATAATCAATGCCTAGTAATTTACCAATTAAGGTTACCAGATATCACTTGAAGTCGTGTAATCACTTTCCAAAGAAAATTATTCGACCCTATGCATGGGTTACACGAATACCTCGGGATAAAACCAAGTGCTTGTTCTTTTTTTAGACACAAATTAAGAACCCTTCGCTACTAAGTGTTTATGTTTTTTTTTTGTGTTTTTTTTCATGTAGTTGTAATCTCCTATTTATAGGAGATATACTCAAACCCTGGTCAATGAAATTATGAGAGACTAATTGGCCCAATAATCTCTTTCATAATTAGCCTCCATAATTGTAGGAATTAGTGGTTACATGACCAATTTAAACGTAGTCATCAAATGTAGTAATAATTTCCACTTAAATAGGTCAAAGCTTTTACTAGTTAGTTGAATTCATTTCAGCGAGGTTAATCCTTTAGTGTCCTGAATACTCAACTAACTCACTAAAGAGCACACAAGCTGAAGTGTTCACACTGAAAAGACTCACTGATGAGATAACCCTCTGAGGATACATCCTTTGATGGATTACTCCCTGACGATATCTTTCAGCTTACTACTCACGAAGTACAAAGCTGAAGTCATACCATTTAGTTCTGAGTTACACTAACTGAAGAGTGAACTCATTGAACTCCATCAGTGACTTGAATTTCCTTTTACCACTATCAGAGTCAGGGTGTTCAGTGACCCATGAGAGTACACTCCGTACCTCCAGTCTCATTACCCGATATGAACTGAACCCACAATTGAACTAAATTTTCAACATTTATAAGATTTGCGAGAATTATGTGTTATCAAAAACCTTTTTAAAGGATAAGTTCCACGTCCAAGTTGATATTAGATGATAAATAGGCCTAAGCCCGATTTTTGGGTTTAGGGTATCTAGGGTTTCACCATTATAAATAATGGTCAATAATAAAGTTACACCTATTATTGATCATTATTTAGACAATGATACCATGTTAGACAATTGTAACTTTATTATTGACCATTATTTATAATGGTAAAACCCTAGATACCCTAAACCCACAAACCGGACTTGGGCCTATTTATCATCTAATAGTTGTACCTATGAATTCTACAAATAAAAACCAAATTCACATCGTCATCAAGAGATATTTTGAAGAAAAAAAAAGTTGCATGGAACATGAAAATCAGTAACGAGCTTGAAATATATAAGTTATATAATATAACCAAGTTGAACTGAGATTAGGTCTCCAGTTGGTGCATAAAAACAAGCTTAATGTTTATTATATAAGGCAAACGCAATTCCTTATCGAGCTTTTCGAAGTGAAAAAAATCATTTTCTTTAATCTTGGGATTTAATTTTTGTTGCTGCAATCCCACTATATGTTTTGATTTTTTTTATTTTTTGATTTTAGCCATTCCAAAAAAAAGATTGTTTTGAATTTTTATGTTTGGAATGGAAGCCTTCATTTTTTGTGGCTCAATTCTACATGAAATATTCAAATACTATAGATATTTATTGCAAAAGTGGGGCAACAATATTTTGCAAAGATCTTTCATATCCAATGAGTTGATAAAATAGAGTACACACAAATTATTGAAACTATTGAACATCTTTTTCTTCTTCTGAATATGGAATCTTCAATCTTTCTTCCACTATCTCACTTCTCTATATTACATAAACCCCATGGATCAACCATTGTAGCTTTTCCTTCGAAACAATGGAGCCAAACAACGCCTTGTAGGACTCGTTTAAACTGTCAAAAGATGTATGTCCCAGGTCGGTTCTCTCCTCTCCTCAGTCTTTCTACATATAGACTTCTAGTTTTGACCTGTTTGCTGTTTTAGCTAATATTTCAATTGTTTTCCTTTTGATCCGTTACCAATATGATGAAACCCAACTTAAACTGACTCATTTTGACATGGATGTTCTAAAAGCCACTCTCTAGTCTGCATGAACCTATAGCACTGTTGGAGACTTGGATTTGAAACTGAAACTTTTAGGAACAGTTTCTCTAGCCTGATTCTAAGTATTTTGTTTAAAGTCTAAACTAAATTATATGAGCCGGGCCTAAGGATCATGTTTTCAAATAATGGTGATTTCGACTTTTGATAGGATTTGGAGAAGCATCGCCAGAAGCCAAAGCAGCAAAGAACCTCCACAATTTCTTTACATATGTTGCAGTCAGGATTGTTAATGCACAGCTTGAGGTGTGTTCCTCCTTGAGTTGAATTTTATGGTCAAACAAGTAACCTTTAGGAAACAAAGTTTGCTATGAATTATTTGGATCTAGACTTAACAAACGGACTTTGTTAGAGTAGATAAAAAATATTGCTGATACAGTTTTGGTCATCGAAATAGTTCAGAACCTGTGCTGATTTTGGTTAGAGTATGATTCATTTGTTGTGAAAGTCAAAATAAAGTTGTAGTTAAACAAATGCAGCATTTGATTTAACTGTATAATTTGACAGAACAGAGCTACAACACAGAGGCCCATAAGGAGTTGATGGAATTTATGGAAACACACTCTTTAAATGATGGTGATAAGTTTTGTGCAGCATTAATGCGCGAATCATCAAGACACAAAAGCCTAGGTATGTGATATCTTCACTATTCCTTAGTTGCAGCCATAGCCTACTCTCACTTCTTTGATCAGATAACTATATTTCTACAATGACAATCTAATTTCGGAAATAAATGATCAAATACGCAATGTAAATACATTTTGGGCGAGTATCAACCCGCTTTCAATTTAAATTTTATGCACACATGATCTGTTAGAGGCAAAGTATATAGCAATCAGCCCATTTAACTATATATGGGTCAAACATTCCACCTCTAGAAATCGATATAGTTGATACCTAATAACTACAATACAGCATATATGATATCCCTTTTTGACCCTTGTAAGCTGTGCAACCTTGAAACTTACTGCACAGAGTGACAAATATTGATGGAGGGTACAAGTAAAAGAAATCGTAATTTGATAATACCCTGATCAACTAGACACCTAACCTTATAAGAAGCTAGAAAATCGTGAAATCGCAAATACTATGAACACGGAGGGGTACTGTTTTAACTTGATACTGATATGCAACATCATCAATTTAATTCACTTTATTCCTGGTACGTTGCTATATTGTGCAATTTAGCAACTCTTCTTGAAAAGTTAGTACGCTTGACTCGTAAAAGTAAAGTCTAACTATTCAAAGTAAGTGGTATTCTTATATTGTGATATAAGAGTTCTAACTTTTGTGATTGCTCTTCATTCTTATGACTGAATCTGATCATTCACATAATGCCACTTCCTTCACAGCCATGAGAATATTAGAGGTATGTATAGTTGTTCATTGTTAAGCTGGTTCTGTAGTCAAGCACAAGAAAGCTAAATCTAAGGATCAAATACTTTATTTAGGTCCGATCTGCATACTGCAAGAGAGATTTTGAGTGGGACAATTTAGAACAATTAGCTAAAAAGGTATAATTTGGGACAATCTAACACATAGTTCTTTATCATATTACGCTTCAGTAACTAAGTTGTTATTTGTATGCTCTTTTTAGATGGCCGATGAATCCAACACAAGACTTATGAGGGATTACGTGTTGGAAACAAGCCATGTAGAAGGTGAGAATTGAAGCTAATTGGGCATCTGATGGATAATATGCTACATTGTTTCCCATTTAGGTGTTATATACAATCATGTCTAGTTATATTTCATGTAATGAGAGCAATCAGCACCATTTCAGACTTTATTCAAATGAATGTAACATATTACAAAGTATATACAGAAGTCTGTTTACATACTAGATACCTGTATAACGAGAAATACATGATCTTCATCATCCATGATTGCTGCCTATTTTATTTAATCCTCCTTCTTATCCAGTGGCTACAAATGGAAAGAAAAACAAAGGTGATGTCTTGAGCACATATATGTGTATAATCCTTTTTGATGTGTGTGTGAGATAGTTCGCGCTGAATGTAAAGTTATAGTTTCTAAGATAAGTAAGATATTACCTCGATATAGCAAAGGACATCAGGGGAAGCTTGGATATGTCCTGTGCTGAAATATGCCTGGGCATAATCTTCAATATGTTCCAGACTGCAAATATGTACTTAAAAGTGATTATGTTGTTCAATGTTTAGAAATCTTGCTGTTAGTTCAATAATCAATACAACTCTACAAGTTCTTGATTTGACAGCAGAAAATGAAAAATGAGAACTACTTCAATTATTTAATATGTGCATAGTCTACAGTAACTTCCCCCATTCTCTACTCTTTTCCATTTTGTGGGTATCATGAATCATCTCTATCTCTCTTGACATCAAGATAGACCCAAGTTCACATTTCCATTCTCCTTGGACAATAGAAGCGAACCCACAAATTTAAAATGTTGATTGGTTGGAAATGAACACCTTCTATGTTTCAAAAGAAATGAAAATTTGAACATGGGTCTCGTGTACTTGGTATTTGCAGATATGAAGATGAGAAATTTAATAGTTTAGCTATGTTAGTTACCTGTAAATGTAATTGACCATAATTCCTCCACTTTGATTAAGGCCCTTTTCTGACCGATCAGCCATCCAATTTAGTCTCCCCATCATCTGTAAACAAAAATTAGCAATGGTTTATTACTTTATCATATCAAAGAACAAGCAATGAAAAGATGTAAGATGGCTCGCTTGACATACAGCTCCGTTTTGTAAGTGGAAATTGGCAACAGAATCTAATGCTTTCCCTCTCTTCTTCTCACGTAAAAGGTACCTGTTGTGTCAAACGCATACAATAATGTAATTAGTGAGTTATATTTTAAACTAAGAGTAGCATGAAACTACTTAATCTAAGTCAAGTTTTATAAAATATTACGAGTTTTCTACTTTTTCCATAAATTATTAAGAATGCAGCTGAAGAAAACTACACTTAAGACCACCAGAATGACAACTTGTGCTGTGTAATATAGGATCACAAGTTCAACCTTACATGTCAACTTTTCGCGATTATTTATATAAAATAATAGTGAAATTATAAAACATACCTGGCACAAAGTCTTAGCAAAATTGGTTCTAATTCAGGTATAAGTCTATCAGACTGAGTCCACTCGTGGTTGGTTGAAGTCAACAAGTGCAGTAAAACTTCCATGCCATTTCTCTCTCTATTGGATCCCCTGAAACATATTTTTAGTTATAATCTAACATAAAAGGATCCGGAACAATCAACCATGTGTTAATATTTAAATTTAAAAAATAGCAAATTTTTTTGCCTTCCATACTATATTGAACTTTAGGTGAACAGTAACATACATTCATACCACTTTCTTCCACTATATCGTAAGCTGCTAGTGCCTATTTGTTTATTTGTTGATATCCTTTACCTCCATTCTCCATTTCATGGGTTACATACAAACGCTCACCTCCCAAAATAGGACCCAAAATCATATCTTAATTTCACCTCCCATGACATTAGGTCAGCATGAAAATGTCAAACATTGAACGACCGAAACAGGTTATATTCCGCAATTTCCATGAGCATACCATTCTCATGTGCATTCCACTTTCATTTAAAATCCCTACTGTATGTTGTAAATAGAGAAATTTCAAGGGTTTGAGAAAGCAGACAAAAATGTGCTTCCAGTTATGGCGTTATGTGTGTGTGGTCGTATATAATAATTATGATGAAAATCATATGATAAAATGGCATGTAAATTCATCTTACGCATATGCATCCACCAATGCTCTTTCTTCCTCAGGTTCGAGAATGTTCTCACTGAAAACAGGGCCAGATTTCTCAGATGATGCCAGCTTGGACAACAACCACTGCATGAATCCTGGGATAGGGCTCAGGGTTGCAAAATTCTACGATAAAAAATTTGCAGAGTCAGAATTCAGAAGAACTAAGTATACAACTAAGAACCATGGATGAGAAACTTGGAACACCTTTGACATTAGATAAACAAGCTACATCAGTTTTGCAATGAAGACTAATTACTGATTTATACCACATACAGATATATTTGGCATGTCCTTCTTCACCAGGTAAATTACTCGTTTAATAAGGAACTTCCCTAAGTTAATTCCTGCTAAGCCAGGCTGCAATAATCCAAAAGTGGTATGTATTTGTCAAATGGAAGACAACCATCATACGTATTCAATTCAAATGAAATATATATCATTAGCTACTGCGCAGCTGAAGTTAAACAGCCACAACAACTATACAAAAAACAACAACATGAAATGACAATGAGTGTTACCTGAGTTGAGGAAATAGAGTAAAACAATGCAGTAGTTGCTTCGGGTTCAGGTGTTGGAGGATCATGCCACAACACTTCCTGTAATGGAACAAAATCTGGTTACTATCAATAATTGCTAAGGGGTCCAATGATGAAGGATAAGTTATTCACCTGTATGGTACCAGCTATATTCTTCATAAGTGCAACTTCAATAAATATAAGCGGTTCACCTAAATAGAAGATTAGCTACTAGACATGTTATTAACTCAAAGACAGGTACAACTGTCAGGCTCATTGCATTACTCTTAAAAGGATTATGTGTTCTATATAGGATACTTAATTGATCAAAGTCATCAAACTCAGAGGACGAACTCAGAGGAACTGTGAAATATAAGCACAATTACTAGGACGTCCATTATTTTAAATCAAATTTGTTTGAATCGTAAATAAAGAAAATCATAAGTAGAAGTGGAAATTTTAGACTCGATTACTTCGGAATGGGTCGATTAGGGTCCTTTCGGTCTCAAACAGGACAAATGAGTAAAATAAATAAAGTGTATAAAAGGGAACACAGGTTGAATAGATTGAAAGTCATTTGAACTCCATGTTCAATGCATACAACCTCCTAAGTTATTCCAGGTCAACCCACCCACCTGAACCCATTGTGACAAGCCAAGCATGATGACTAACCAGGTATAGCTGGATGTATGTATCCAAAACATCGGCGCCCTACTCCCAACCTCCTTTTTAGATCTATAAGATTACTAATAGGATGCACAGCCTGTGAGCATTAATGTTCAAAAGTCATAAGCCCCAAAATATCGAAGATCATCAGATTATTCTATTGAAGTGGTAACAGATGCAAACCTCATAAGCTACAATTTTCTCTAACAAAGAAGCAGGATCGTCCCATGTAATTTGGTGAAGCTCCAGGTTAGCCGGACTTAACCATGTAACAAGCTTTTCTTTCAAATAAGAGTCGAGTGCTCGTATTGATGCAATATTTTCATCCCTACATGTTTAACATAGCCAACTAAGAACCCAAAGTTGCTTGCTTAATAGATTATTACTGTATCATTTTTCATAATCCAGAAACTATCAAGCTAAACATAAATAGATACACACTATGAAGTATACTCGTGAAAAACAATGTTTGGGTATAAACCTTACGCGATAATAGATAAAATATCAGCTCGAACGGTGGCCAAAAACTTCAAACCGCCAGGATGCATGTTGAGTCTTTCGAACAGAACCGCATACATTGGGTTAAGGGCATGTCTTAAATTTCTTTCGATTCTATAAAAGGCAGAAAGCTGTCCTTCATGCCCATGATCATCACTTTCATCACCTGACAGTTAAATCTATATTCACAACCAAACCACACAGAACCAAAATGCTCTGATGTAACAAAAGAAGACTCACCCTTAGGAATCTCAAGACCAACATACTGTTTCATCAACTCCCGAACTTGAGTTCTATTAAGATCATACTCCCGTGCAAGAATGAGTAGTAATTTGTGACGGCTTTCTTGAGAAAGACTAAAATAACCCTGTATCACCACAGCCCGATTATCAGTACCATTATCAAAAGTGAAGTTGCTTACACAACAGCAACGTAAAATGAAAGTAGGAAAAGGAAACCACCTCCGAGAATTCAGTTAGTGCGGTATCCAATATCTCTTTTTTATTCATTGATATGACAGAATGCATTGATTCTCGTACTTTCCCGAAGTCTCTGAAAGTATTCCAATAACATTTAAAAGTTGTGTAGAAAATGGAAAAAATGTCATTTTGTTGATAAACTCATATGATGTGGTTGAGTATTACAGACCTCGGGGTCTTGATGGAGGTATTTTGAGTAGCTAATATGTTCCCATTCAAAGGATCAAGTTGCAGTTGGTTAACTTTGTTCTACTCAGAAATGAAAAGACATAAATTCTGTCAAGATGCAGTCTGCAAACTAGTTGCAAATTGCAATAGGCTAAAACTGAACCCTAAACGACATTATGAAGCAAGGTAACACAAACTAAGAAATTTAAACTTGTACCATTCCACAACAACAAATACATCTTTCTAGGAGTGGAAACGAGCCAAGCCGCTCGTGAAAAGCTCGGGATTGGAACGGTAAAAAGAAATTACAGTATATCAAGTAAAAAAAATAAATTTGAAGAAATTAGACTTACAGAAAGAGTGGGTCTCATTTTAGAACGCAACAAAATTGCTAGACCTTTCTTGTTCATAACTTTACGATTACAAAACTAGAGTATATTCTTCTGGTAACACGTCATGTAATCATCAGTTGTTGAAGATGATTATGAATTTTGCTTTCCTAACAACCATTGCTGATTATGGCCCAATTTCTTATTGAATCGGAAATCTGTTTATTGTTCGGGTAATACCCGGAACCGGACTAGAACTCTTTTGAAAACACGAATCGAATTTACAAAAATATATATATTTATATATATTTATATAAAATAAAAAAATTAAAACTCTTACTTAATATGTATATAAAACTTTTTGGGCTTAATTTTTTTATGTTAAAATTATATGTAATGAAGTGAATAAATCTAAACATTAAAATGACATATATACTCAATATATATATATATATATATAGGATAAAGATCAAATAAAAAGACAAGAGGGGAGTTATTTTAGATACCATAATAAAAGTGGATACCAAGGGACAAATATTCTCCCTTCATCTTATTAGATCTAACGATCCAGATTAAAGTTGACATTAAAGGTGGAGGGGCATAACTGTCATTTAAGCTTCCTAATCAAAAT
>BQNB010054414.1:1786-39557 GCA_026074375.1 Tanacetum coccineum
TCAAGGGATGTAAGGTTCATAGAGAACTTTTTTCCTTTTGCCAACATCAAGGTAGAAGAAGAAGAAAATTTTATACCTCCAAGCATCTGGGACGATGAAGTTATTGAAGAAAAACCGAAAGACCTTAACGGTGAACCAAATGAAACTGAGATTGGACATGGTGAGCCGATTGAAGAGTTTGAGGATGATTTTGAACATCACATACAAACCGAGGCACCTAATGAAGATCAAACAAAAGCTGATGTTGGGCCAGAAGGAAGTCAAGATGAGGATAATCAGTTTGGGCCGACGGAAGAGCCCACTTTCAGTTCTGATAGCAACAATTTTGTAGAATCGTAAAAAAGAAACAGAACCCGTCCTACGTATCTTAATGATTATGAAGTCCAACTTCCCCCATCTATAGACCACAAGCATCCCACTTCCAGTCGAGAGTCCTCAACGGTAAATTCCTTGGCACATTATGTTTCTTATGATAATTTTACTAACACACACAAAGCTTTTTGTGTGCATCCTTTTGCTACGAGTCGGGCCTTGTACCTTTCCACATCTCCATTTGTTTATCAGTTTCACGGATACCGGAAAGACCGATTGCAAACCGAGCGCATTCCCAATGGAACAAAACTTGAGACTTGGGAAATGTGAAACTGATAAACAAGTGGATGGAAACCAATATAGAAGATTGATAGGTAGACTTCTCTACCTACAAGCCACGAGGCCTGATATCACCTATACATTAAACATCCTTAGTCAGTTTGTAGGTGACCCTCGACAAAGTCACATGGATGCTGCAGACTGTCTTCTTGGATACCTTAAAGCCACTTCGGGACAAGGGATCTTGATTCCAAAGGGTGGAGGAATCAATCTCACTGCATATAGCGACTCAGATTGGCTTGGATGTCCTATCACGCGAAGATCAAGAACAGGTTATTTATTACTCTTGGGAGGAGCTCCTATCTCATGGAAATCAAAGAAGCAATCGGTCGTGTCCCGATCCTCCGCCGAAGCTGAGTATCAAGCAATGGCAAATGCGGTTAGTGAAGTATTATGGATGAGGTGGCTTCTCTCTTTTCTCGAAACAGCACTGACGGGTCCTACTCCATTGTTTTGTGATAATCAAGCCGCAAGACATATTGCTAATAACCCTGTGTTTCACGAACGAACCAAACATGTTGAAATGGACTGCTATTTCGTCCGTGAACGTGTGGATTCTAAAGAAATTCGAACGTGTCAATTAATACGAAAGGACAAATTGCCGACATTCTGACAAAACCACTGGGTACCAATGAGTTTCATTCCCTACTTGACAAGTTGGGCATTCGGAATCTCCATGCGCCAACTTGAAGGGGAGTATAGAAGGAAGCGTGTTTATTTTCCATGACATATTTCTTCCTTTTTTATTCATTTGATTATTATTAGTTTCCTTAATCAATTCCTTATGTTTATGCTTGATTGATGGGTTTTCTTGTATAAAAGGATTGACTATCATCCTTTTCATTGTATCACTTTTTCTCTACGAACAATACAAGATTATGACTAATCTTTTATCATAAATTTATTAATTTCGGTAAACAACTGCCAAAGGGAATGCTTCAAACAAAGTCACATCAGACCAGATTTGTTGGGGTCACGAGGCTCCTATATATCATGCCCTAGAGTATCATGTTTTTCTCCATGTCTTGAGCAAATCACAACTTTCTTTCATGTAGCGTAGGAAAAGAATCAGAAAAAACATTTACTTTGCAACTTTTTCTTCCTTTCATGTGCGGGCGACTAGAGCTTTTTCTTAGTCCTTAACACAAATTGTGTAATCGACCATCTTTCCATATAACCATTAATCGAGTGTACAACAAAAATACTCCCTCCGTCCCATATTAAGTGTTCAGTTTGACTTTTTGAGGTCTTTTTTCATCAACTTTAACCGTAAATATTTGTGTTTGTGTTATATAATACTTAATGAAAATTATACCAATAAATAATACATTCAAAACTCTATCAATTCATATATTTTGCATCAAGAAACATATAACATAAAAAGAAATAATTAAGGTCAAAGATGAAGAAAAAAAACTTGAAAAAGTCAAACTGGACACTTAATGTGGGACATAGGTAGTACTATTTAATCACTAAACGTACGTTTTCACTTTTAAATCTTGATGTTGTAGAACTTCTAGCAAACATGTTTGACAAATATTCAACATGATGTCATCACAATGCATTGTATCGAGATGGTTCATGGACAAATGACAATTCAGGTTTGGTGATTGTTATGATCTTATGGTCACCATATTATTCAATCTTTAACAAAGTTTCAAAAATACCTACTTTGTATGCCAATCAAGTATCGAGTTAGCCAGTTGGGCACTTGGACATAAAATCGATCAATTTGACCTCTAATGACAGAAAATGTATTTGGTTACTGAAAAGTCAAGAGTTTGGCCTTTTTGTTAAAATTTTGTTTGCAATGTACGTAGACTAGATTGAAGAGTTAAGAGTATGTACCAGAAGCAGTAAATGACTCCCATAAAAATTAAGGTCAGTGACATTTCACTACATCTATTTTATTGGACGTATACTATGAAATGAATAAAATTTTCAAAGAAAGATGGATTGTTTAATCTCTTCGTTGAAGTGATGCTAATTATTAGCTTAATATATACTCACTCCGTCTAAAAATTATTGTCTAAAGACAAAAAAAAAAAAAAAAAAACTTTGTCATCGTGAAAACTTCAACTCGTTTAGCTCCCGTTGCCGACGTTCTTTAGCCTTTCTTTGCTCGTACGCCGATTTTACCGCTTGGATCTTCTGCGAATTCCTCGGTTAAACGTCCTTCATAGACCCCGAACCACTACGTGCGCTGCTCTCAGTTGGCGGGTCTCGTTTTACCCGGTGGTCGAGGTCGAGCATCTGGACCGAATATCTCTGTGTGATCCTCCGAGTCAAAGTGATAATTTTTTTCCCTTATTACAAGCCGAATATTCGGCCTTCGCAGCTTCCAAAACATCACCGTCATTTTCATCGCTTTTACGAGTTATTCCTTTGTAAATAGCGTGAAACTTTTTACAATCGGGTGCATCCGATTCCATTTCCCCGTTATCATATTCTTGGTACGAGAAACGCCATTGGTACTTTTGTTGAAATCGTCATGAATCTGCCCCCAAAAGCATTCTTCGTTTCGGTCATTCCCGATATCATTGTTCTCGGAAACTCCGACCCAAACCTCGCACAATAACTTCTCCTCGTCACCTGTCTAACGCACAGAAGTTGAGTCAGCTGTCGTCGTCATCACAACACTTCTCTCTCGATGTTGTCAGTCGGTCCGCCGACAATCAACCGCGGATGGATGATTTTTTTGATTCGTTTTCCTTTCGACGGGTTCTTTTTTGTGGTGGTTGTGTTTGTGGTACTGAATTGTGTTTGGGGACATTTGGGTTGAAATTTTTGAAATTTGTGTTGATTTTGTCCTTTTGAAACGCTGTAGTTGTTTTGACAGTAGATTGTTCGGGTGTCATTTGGGGAAAGTATTGTGAAGCATAAGGAAATAGCGTAGAGTTGGCCGGATAAAATTGGGAGGAGCTTCTGATAGAGTTTTGTGAAGATGGCGTCGACGGGTTCGAATAATACAATGATTCGAGTTTAGTTGTGCCAAGTACTGCGAGAAGTTGAGATTAGGAAACCCGGCAAATTCTGGCGCCGGTCCATTAATTTTTGGGATTTCGAGACATTTTTTTTATTGTTGGTAGAAAGAATTGTAGATTGAATGTATTGTCGTGTTTAAAATGATAAAAGTGTTGGATATATATAGATTTTAAAAAATAATTTTAATAAAAAAAAAGTTTTTTTTTCTATCCGTTGCCAACGGATACTTCAGGGGGGGGGCCACTTTTTCTAACGTTCGACTTGAGTCGTTTTGTGGCGAAGAACACGGCGAAGAGGGGGGCCGGTGTGGCGGCGAGAGCCGGCGAGGGACGGCGAGCTGCCACCTCAGCCGCGGCGAAGGCCGCTCGCCGTTACACCGTTTACTCTTATGGTCACCATATTATTCAATCTTTAACAAAGTTTCAAAAATACCTACTTTGTATGCCAATCAAGTATCGAGTTAGCCAGTTGGGCACTTGGACATAAAATCGATCAATTTGACCTCTAATGACAGAAAATGTATTTGGTTACTGAAAAGTCAAGAGTTTGGCCTTTTTGTTAAAATTTTGTTTGCAATGTACGTAGACTAGATTGAAGAGTTAAGAGCAAGGCTGTCAAGATCGCGATCCCATCTGGGATCGTTTTTGTCTTTGTAAGATCGAGATTGTAAGATCGGATTGAGATCGTAAGATCCTACCAATTTATCATGTTCTGTAAGCAACGGATAAACGAGTCAAACTATTTTTATTTCTACTCATCATCAAAGACAATTTTATATAATATCCTTTTGAAAATGTCAAAGTTCAAATTTAAAATAACAAAGTAAAAGTAAAACACAAAAAAGTCAAGTTTCACATTCACGATTTAGCGAAATAAAATTACATAACATGCTTAATAAACGTCTCAAAACAAAGTACATCACTAGTATCACTACAATTAAGTTATCTAGATTAAAACTTAAAGGTTAATAGTTAAAACTATGAGAAGGTAAAAGAAAAAACAACAATTACCTGTAAGAAACTTTTTGCTTCAGGTAACTAGAACATGAGAAGGAGAACCCTAATTTGTTTCATGTAATTTCCAATTGAAGAAAGTAGATAATTATGTTTATTGATTAGAAAATCTGAAAATGAAACGTCAATACTTGTTACTGAGATCAGCGGACTCGTATTGTTCTTTTTCGGGCCTAAAAATAGTAATGGGATAGTAAGTATGTAAGTCGGTAAGTTAGTAACTTGGTAAAAAAATAAGAATAATTATTTTTTGTAAACTCGTATCGACAAGCGATCTTACGATCCTACGTGCGAGTTTACGATCCTACTTACGATCCTACCTCTGATGCGATCCTACACGATTTTATCAGGTGGACACGTAAGATCGTACGATCTTACGTGTAAACTCGCGAGTTTAACAGCCTTGGTTAAGAGTATGTACCAGAAGCAGTAAATGACTCCCATAAAAATTAAGGTCAGTGACATTTCACTACATCTATTTTATTGGACGTATACTATGAAATGAATAAAATTTTCAAAGAAAGATGGATTGTTTAATCTCTTCGTTGAAGTGATGCTAATTATTAGCTTAATATATACTCACTCCGTCTAAAAATTATTGTCTAAAGACAAAAAAAAAAAAAAAAAAACTTTGAGTTTAAGAAAATTGAGATATGTCCACTCTTCAAATAATAAAATAACATATTTACACATGAAACTCTCAATTGAAGATTGAACAATTATTTTGAAATATCCAAAATAAAATTGTGAGCCCTGATTTTAGACAGAGAAATCACAACTCAACAATAATGGTTATTAAAATGTGAAATTTACCAAAATGACCGACTGCAAAATCAGTTTTGTTGCAGAGACCTACACAATCTGACATTACGAAAATAACCAAGTTGCTCGCGTGTTTTGGAGAGCTAGAAACTCGAGGAACACGTGTCACTCCCTTATAGTTTAGTCGATTTTTTTTTTTTAAAAATTTGGAAAAATTCAGTCAGTGTATGGTTTCGTTGCGAGATCAACAAATACAATTATCTAGAATGGGAGGGCGGCAGACAGAGGTGCTGAGATGGAAGGGTACATGTCGTCGATAGTGTTACACTACTGATTTGGCGTTGTGGGTTTAGTCGATGTCTGAATGGTTGGTGTGTGGCTGGTGTCATGGACGGATCCATGACTAGTTTTTGTTGCGTGGGGGGGCTTGTTGCTGGGGCGGGGTTGGGGCGTGAGGGGGTGGGGGCGCTGGGGCATGGGCGCGGGATGGGGTGCGATGGGAGGCCTGAGTGGGGTTGGGGTGGGGGCGCGGGTGAGAGGGGGAGCGGGGGCAGGGGAGGAGGGGGGGGGGGGGGAGGTGGCGAAGGGGGGTGTGCTGGGTGGGGGAGCGGGGCCGACGTGCTGGGGAGGGTGGAGAGGGATGGGGGGGGGGTCGGGGGGGGGGGGGGGGCGTGGGGGGGGGGGGGGGGGGGGGGGGGGGGGGAGGTAGGTGTGGGGGGGGGGGGAAGGAGGGGGGGGGGGGGGGGTGGGGGGGGGAGAAGGGGCGGGGCCGGGGGAGTGCGGGGGATGCGGGCGTGCGTGGCGCTGGTGTGTGGCGGGGGGCGAGGACGCAGCGGTGGCGGGGTTGGGGGGGGGTGGGGGGGGGTGGGGGGAGGGGTGGGGGGGGGGACCACTGATGAGCCGCACAGCGCGGGGCGACGGGGCGAGCCAGCGTGGGGCGGTGGGGGAGCCGGATCATTGCCGGCGGCCACTCACCTCGTGGGATCCTGCGGGGTGGGGGGGGGGGGGGGGGGTGGGAGAAGTGGGCGGGAGGGGAGTTTTTTTTTTTGTGTTTTTGCTTAAGCACTTTTTTTTTTTTAATTGTTATTTTTTGTTCTTCTACCTAAAATTTTTTCTTTTCATTAGCGCTATCTAGCTTTTTGTTCGATATTGCTATTATTTCTTCTTTCACATTTATTTTCTTCACTTCGTTTTTTTGTGTTTTTCATCGCACAATTTTTTCGAAAGAGTTTGCCACAAACTTTATACTAAAGTCTCACACGTACTAAAACATTTGCATACTCATATAGACCTTTTAGACTAAACTCAAGCTGCACTATAAAGATATAAAATAGCAAAAGTTATTATCAGGCATTGTACGTACTAGAAAATGAAACTTTTTGAAAAGAAATTATATTTCATGACTAAAAATCAGGTGTAGCCCGTGTCACACCCGCCTCTCAAGTAAGTTTGTCCCTTTTAATACCCATATTAAGTCATGTATATAATCCATGCAAAATACAAGCATGTATATATCTATGCTACACTTTAATATGATTACAAAACATACAATATCATGTGAACACCCTATCAAGAAAAGATTCGTCATGCCAATGAATAGTAGATCACTTGTGAAAAACAGAGCAAAGATCACTTATTTGAGAAAGGCGTAAGCAACGAAGAAACATAATTAGTGAGTAGTGACGTAACTTCAATATATGTCGTTATATATATATGGCTTCTTTTTGGATTGATGTTGTTTGAAAAACGTCATTCACGCAAAAACTTACTATAAAAATAATGAAAACCCTAAAAGTCATTGTTGGTTCTAATTTGTGGGCACTAGCCTAGTGCCACTAGGGATTAGAATGGGTGGAAACCCTTCTGTTCACAATCAATTCTATAAAACAATAAGCATGTGCATGGTGGGGTAATCATTTTCTATTTTTTTTGCATGATTATTTCATGTTTTCAACTTATTTTGGCTTTATGTTAGGATGTTTATCATCATATTGCTCTTGAAAACTTTTGTGGCAATCGGCCATATCGTAGGTTATCATTTAATTATTTGTACAACATGGGGTTATCGGAATGATGCTTATCTTATTACAAAACCGAATAATGATAGTATATGATTCAGATAAATTACGGATATATCTTGTAAAATAAAAACTACTAAGATGAGTAATCAATGTACGTGCTCATCTAAGTCATCTCATATGCATTAAGCGTCCCAAGTAAGCTAGTCCGGGGGGTCAAGGGGCATCGCCCCTTAGGATACGGGCATTACCCTTGTTCCTTTCAAACGGTTTTTCCCATTAAAAAACACACATTTTCAAACAAGTGTGACTCTTCCCGCCAGACCAAACATAACCACCATAATAACTTTTGGTGTATATATTGCTTAGTTTTCTCATGCCTTAAAAATTTAGGTTGATTCTCTGAATTATCCAGTTGAGGATTTAATGATATCCGAAACATATAGGGTCGAAATACTTCAATCTGAAAATGATCTCTACACAATTCAAAGTATATATTAACCAATGTTTTGAAAACCGGGTCTCTAAACGACCTGATCGAGTCACCGGGTTACCAGTTCGACCGTCGGGTCAACCCGGTCTTGCACAACAAAAAAAATAAAAAATATTTGCAATGATAAAAAATAAGTGTATATATAAATCATGAATATTCTATATATTAAGCCTAAATATCATTTAGTAACAAATATAAAATGTAAAAATAAAATTACGTCGCAAGTATATATAACTAATTTGCTCTATTTGTAAAAAAACACGAAAAAAATCAAAACCCGGCCGGGTATCGAGAACCGGGTTGACCCGGCGGGTCTAACCGGGTTTCAAAAATATAAAACCCGGTTTGATTTGACCCGTTATTTCGACCAGAACCGATTCAACCAGCCGGGTCGAACCAGGCTTCAAAACATTGATATTAACGATACCCAAATTATAACAATGAAGGCTAAGAGTCTCAGACTTATATGAATCTAACCCCATGAATCCGTAGAACGAAGCCAACAGTACTATAGAACATAGACTTACGGGAGACATGCTTTTTACATTGGCATGAAAGTCATTTCAACATGAACGTGCATGTTTGACCATTGGGACCTTACTACAAACCTACAGTTGCTCGTTGGCTTCATAACTCCTTCGGGTTCAAATAGACATGTCCATCTGATGTTTCACATATTTAATCGTCTGTTCTTCACATTCTAATTGCTCCATATATGTACAACACTTAATACTTGCACATCATTGTATTTTTCTTGTGTTAAATCGTATAACGAGGACAAATAAGCAGCAGTACGTTGCTATATAGGTAAACTTTAAATCTGCCGAGAATTTTTATTAGATTATATAGATTTTCTTAGTTAAAGCCTAGCTAGCATTTAGTGGGTAGAGATTGATTCCTTCTCGTGAACCCTTTCTCTTATCTTATGCAACTCTAAATTGACCAGCATAAAGTTTGAAAAGGCACCAAAGATTTTCTAGTATCTCTACAATTGACATTTCAAAAGTCTATGTCTCCTATTTCAGTATGCATGTCGTAGTTATTTCGATGAGCTCCACATGTAAAGCGTACAACTTCGAAATTGCATTTAAATATACATGTGACTCTTTATCCGGTAATTATTTTGACAAGTAGCAGTCGCAATATATAGAGATATTTCGTATCTTGTACAGCTAAACATAAGTATTTTTCTTTCAGCATGGATTACACTGCATACAAAAGTGAATTGTTTAGTCGTTTTCGAATCATTACATAAAATGAAACTCAATCGTGTATAGTACAACTGTACAAGTCATTAGTGGATGTTGGTCTCATAGATATGCGATATTGACAGGTGTTAGCCTGTTAGGTGCATGAACTTGACCAATTGACATCCGATAAGTCCGTCAACCACAATATGTAGTCTACCAAAAGTGAGACACGTTAACATACAATTCAACCCCACCAAAAAGTCACCAATTAGACATTTAGAGGATATGTGATGTCGGGTTTCCGTACATATATATTTTAATGTTATACGATGGATAAATTTTTAAAACATGCTTTAATAAGGTATGTATCTTTGTCGTTACAAGATAAAGATAACCGTATATATATACCCATTGATGCTGTAGTTACCACTTAATTTGCCATGAAAAAAACTCTGAACAATAGCACTTTTATGGTCCGACCAATGATTACTTACCTCCCCCCAAAAAAAATTGAAATTTTAAAACCATGAATTTCAAGTCCTCTGCATTCCAAATTTCACAGGATTTAAAAGCTCACAAGTTTAAAATACACGATACAAACGCCCCTGAATTAAATTGCATATATTAAATCTAATATCAACTTTTTATAAGAGTACGTAGGAATAATTTGCTGATAAATTTACCTATTTCTTATCAAAATTGCTTAGGCTTTTTGAAATAAGCATAAACAAGCAAACACTGTAACAAATCACACTGTCAGTGATAAATTTTGGTCTCATTTTGTTGTGAAGAAAAATCATAACAAGATATATATTTTATTGAGTGTTTATCAATTCGAATAATAGTAGTCATAGATAGATGTATTGTTATACTTCTCAAAACGCTTAAACATAGCATATTGAAGAAACAATATATATCAAAGTGTGTCATTATTGGTACCCCTACTAACTAATTATCCTTTTATTGCCTATTGAAGAAACAAGACAGATCCTTTCATCGCTGTTTGTTTCGTATTTTTTGTTTTTTAATAATGTCGTATTGTCAGACTTTATAACATTGCCCTCCACCCTACAATAATACACTTAAACAGTTTTATCATATTCGTACATTTTCGTATTTTCTTTTTATCATTTCCAGTCTAATCAAGGGGTAATCATAATTACTTTTTGAGATATATGAATAACCTCCTCTCTTTTAAAGTATAATATGATAAACACAATCAATTTTAACTTATAAGCAATACAATTATAGTACTAAGCAGTAAGCACCTCATAATACTAATACAGTCCAACTGATCATGCACATTTGCCAAGATAAAACCTACATACAATAGATGGTAGGAATTTAGCGTGATCCTTTTTAAACAGTAGACTGGCAAAACATGCCTCTTTGTTTACAGTATCTTTTATGGGATAAAAGAACAAAATTATGAATGTAATTATATGACAGACTTACTTTGCTGTAAAAAGTTACACTATGCATGTGTCGTTGTGTTGTGACTGTTGGAAATTGCAGTGAACTCTTTATTAAGGTCGTATTGCAATAATGTTGTCAATTTTCACATATATCCTCAAGACAATATGGATATTTTACTGAGAGGTGTTTGCAATAATGCAGCCTTTATTTTAAGTTGATTTAACCTAAAGGCAACTATGGTTTCATAAGTTTGTACACATGCAAGATTGATTTCAAATTTTTAAAAATTTCTGTAACAATTATACTTTTTCAATTTTTCATACGCACTGATTAAGCCTTGGAACATACATAGTAATCCACATTATTCATTTATACAAATTTCTAGTTCGGGAGTATTTCATTTCTTATTACCAGCATGCACTACTATGTCTATACATATATCCTTATATTACGATGAAGAAAACGAAAACAAATGTATTTGATGCCACACGGGTTCTAACTGAGGACGGAACATGACAAGTCTTATTGGAAGGGCCAAACTATAATGTATTTGTTTTAGAGGGAAAATTTCCATGTTCTTTTAACATTTGTATTAATAACGACTAACACTACAAAGTACAGTATTAAGGTTAAAAATGTACTTGTAGCTGAAAAACTTTGGGTGGACGACCCCTTCCGATCCCCTATAAATCCCGTTATTGGTTCTAACCGGTTACTTGGCCAAACGTTGGGCCCATATGGGCTCTCCTAGACCCTCGGGTTATTTCAAAGAGCGGTGATTTGCACACTCAAATTGTGTATGTCTTGACATTTACACCCTACATCATTTAGTGAAGTGTGCAAATATTAAGGGTATAATAGGCATGACACAAATATTTTGAGTGTGCCAATAAATTTATGGAGTGTGCAAATCATCTGCCTATTTCAAATAACATATAACCATTGTTTTAAACAGTTATTATAAAAATCAAAATTACGTTAATTGATTACTTAAATACAGAAGTGTCATCATCTTAAAAGTAAGCATCAATAATATACGAGTAGGTTTTTATGTGTTTTATACGTATGAAAATACTTATTTTAAAAAGGATGGAGTAATAAATATCTAAGAGCACCATGTTATTAATGTATTCATTTGACATATACTGCAACTTGTATATTATTTGACATGTGCTTGAATCGATGGATCTGCTTACAATAAAACCTCATTATCATAAAGCTCGTCTTAACCAATCTGGACGGTGGCTGTCCTCCAGACACTCACCGCAATCAGCAAACTGCATGTCAGAATGTTTAACTGAAAATAGAGTTAAAGGACAAGATGTTAACAACTCAAAGTGATACATTTTGACCAAACAACAGAGTACCATATGTTTAAATCAAAATTGCTGATATTTAATGCATCAAGTGGCTGAGTCGATAATAACTTCTATGAGAGAGCTAGATACATTGATACAATGTGTTGTTGTTGGTGTCTTGTTGGGTTTTTTTTGTCTAAAAATGGCACGCCATTGGCATGCCAACTGCACCACCCCTTGTTAACCATTCGTCCATAGCCATTGCACCAACAGGTGTTGTTGGTATTGTTTCCATTTTGTGAGTGAATGGGTATTTTTTTGTGAAGTTTATGTGAAACCTACATGTAGCAATAATTGCTATTGGTTTTTTTATTGTTGGAGAGTATGTTTTAGTTTTAGGGTGTTATTAAAGAGATCCTGAGTTGACGTTGATGTGGCACACTCACAACATGTTGTGGTACTCACTGCACCTAGCTCTCTGATGCGTATTGTTTTGTATAATGAAACTATGACAACGAAAACTGTCATTTTACACAAACCTTATTTTTCACGATTTTACAATGTGAGAACATAAGATTTATCTTTGCACTGATATTCGTGTACAAGTTATAACATTTATAATCGTGAATAAATGTAAAAGGTCATAAATTTTGTACACTACAAGAAAAAAGAGAACGGGCGACGAATTTTTCCCCGGGGACAGTTGTCGCCGGAGAAAGTCCGCTAAACGACAAAATGTCGTCCGGCGTGGCACATGTTTCTGTAGAATTTTTGGTCAAATTTGACCAAAATTAGACTCATTTATCTTGGCGGTATTTCCAGCTCCATTATCCCCGAGGACATGTCTTCGGGGAAAAGTTTAACCGTGTTTGTCTGTAATTAACTATAGTCATTAGTGTTATCGAGTGGGAGGTGACGTGGCCCAAACTTTCCCCGGCGAAATATCGTCGGGGAAATGGCGACATGTCGCCGGGGAAATGTTTGACCAAAACCTGACCAAATATGGTGTCAATAATTTTGGCGGGGTGTTTCCCGCCAAGGTTTCCCCTTAAACATGTCCGCGGGGATAAAGTCACATGTCCCCCGGGAAAAGTTTTATCAAGTTTGGCCGCGTTTCGCTAGTGTGATTAACGGTAATGAAGGTGGGGGTGACGTGGCATTTTCTTTTCACATGACTATATCGCGGTGTTAAACTACAAAATCACTTGTCATTTCTGAAATTTCAAAACTGTTATTAAGGTTTGTTACGCTTTTGAAACCACATTGTGCGGACTTAAACTAACAAAGAAGTAAAACATACGAATTACATTACAAATTGATAAACGTTCGAACATCAAAGCGTACGAATTACGTTACAAATCGATAAAAGTTTAAACACTAAAGCATATGAATTACATTAGAAATCGATAAAAGTTTAAACATTAAAACATACGAATTACATTCCAAATGACAAATTACTCCAAACCAAGTTTTCTCATGTCATTGTAAATCTCGTGAAGTAGTGCAGTTGAATTATGTGTGTGTTGTTCCGGATGTATATACATTTCTATTGTTGCCTCGAATGCCTTTATATTTCCAAGCAAGAGCTTGCACTTTGAGCACTCTGCATTTCTAGAAGGTCCCTGAGAATCACTTGGAGGTGTTGAAGGTCCTGCAAAAGAAATTTGACTCGTTGAAACTCTAAGAGAAGCGACCAGTAGACGGACTCGTTCTTCATTCCATAAATTTTTTTACATCCAAACTCGTTTTTCCAAGGCTTTTAAAGAGTAAAGAAAATAATTTTTAACAACTAACCAAATTATTTATATATTACACAAATAAAAAACATGTAATTGTTCACCTTTGATAAAGGACATGCATTGTATAATTGACCACGGGTGTGAGGTTGATACGATTCTCGCAAAACTACATCTCCTTTTCCATAACGACACACAAAAGCTTCGTGTTGCAACATCTTCATAATAATAGTGTGTGTGTGTGTGTGTGTGTTGATGGTTAAGTTGTGATGATAAGAATGTGTTGTGTGTTGGTGGTTGTGAGGATAAGATCTGCTTTTATGATAAAGGTGTGTGATGTTTCACCGAGGACCTGTCCTCTGGAAACACATAGTCGTTTTGACTAAAAGGATTTTTTGGCGGTGAGTTTTCCCGCCAACGTTTTCCCGAGGACATGTCCTCAGGAAACACTTAGTCATTTTGACCAAAAGCTTGACCAAAAGAATGAGTTTACAACAAACAATGTTAGGAATCCTTCCAGCATTGCATTGGGATATGTGTTTGAGAGAGACTTGATCTTTTGCTTTTCTTTTCTTTTTGGTTCTTTAAACATCTCATGTATAACGATACCATCTCGACTCCTCCGTTGAACATCTCATGTACAACGATACTATCTCGACTCCCCCGTTGAACGTCTCATGTACAACGATAACATCTTGACTCATCCGTTGAACATCTCATGTACAACGATACCATCTTGACTCATCCGTTCAACATCTCATGTATAACGATAGCATCTCGACTCATCCGTTGAACATCTCATGTATAGCGATACCATCTCGACTCATCCGTTCAACATCTCATGTATAACGATAGCATCTCGACTCATCTGTTGAACATCTCATGTATAACGATACCATTTGGACTCATCCGTTGAACATCTCATGTATAACGATACTATCTCGACTCATCCGTTTAACATCTCATGTATAACGATGCCGAACCGAGAAAACGAATCGGACCGACCGAACCGAGAATCCAGACCGACTGGACCGGACCGAACCGAACCGAGAAACTGGCCGAGTTCAAGAGGTACGCGTTTTTATTTTGAAACTTCTTTTTCCTAAGTTATCTTTTCGACAACTTATTCTAATATCATGAACATTTTCAGGGAATTTCCTGACAAAGACATGAAACAAGAATTCCCTAGCTGGTTTGAGCCGCAGGTAAACTTAAACTTATTGTATGTATTTCGCTGTAAAAATAATGACTATATATTACTTATCTCAATCTAATCCTATATTTTTCATAGATCTGTCAACGTTACATAGACAAAGACCCAAGTTTAACCAACGAGTTATTCACTTTGGCTTGTGGACCATCATCGAATATAATCTCAGTCAACTTTTGCGTAGTGAACGGTGTGAGGTTTGTCGTACACAGCCGCGATGAACGTCGCACAACTCAAAACAGCGACATTTGTTCACCTGGTGAGAAGGACGGAGAAATGTATTATGGTCAGCTTGAAGAAATTCTCGAGTTTCTGTATATGTCCTTCAAAGTTGTGTTGTTCCGAGTTAAGTGGTTTGACGTTTTGTCATTAGAAACAACATAATACAAATCTTGGCATCTAGTGAGTCATTTAAAGATCAACAATACATTATCACAAAACAAGTCAAACAAGTCTTCTACCTTGAAGATATGGCCAGACGACCACTCCATTAGAAGGTCGTCCAAGATGTGAATCATAAAAAGTTTTTGAACGGAGGTGTCATCGTGGTAGAGGACAATCATGATGTTATACATGAAAACAACTCATCTGATCTCGCACTTTCTACTAGTTTAAATGATTTGGATTTGCGACCTTGAATATAGATTGTCAATCAACGGATGTTGAGGCACCACTAGATATCATTGATGTTGACGACGACGATGATTTTATTGATGGTGAAGATGGCGTTCCTCATGATTTAGCAGATGCTGATGAAGAAGTCCTCGCCAATGATGATGATGATGATGTAGCTGCGACTGTTGTTTATTCTAGTGATGAGGAAGATTAATCTTGAATTGTAACTTGTAATACGACACTTATTTGAATGAATGGAATTGTTATGGATTGTTTAAATGTGTATATTTATTTGAATGTATGCATGCTTATATTAATTTGTTCATGAATTTCTATATGTTAGTCTACTTGTACTTGTATAGATGTCAGCAGCAGTAGCACGCGGTCACGGTGGCGACGGTGGCGGTAATGACCCATCTCGTCCCCCTCCACGTCCGATTGGCACCAGTTGTCGAGGTAAGAATTTCTGGATTATTTTAATATAAGCATAAACTTGATAACTTGAATTTGCTTACCTTGAATTTATATGACGTTATCACTCACTTGAATTTGTAGGTGTGGGAGGCCGAAAAGCCACCAGGGGAGGCAGCAGAGATGTAGGAAGCAAGGGTGTGCGCAAAGAAACCAGGAACCTCAGGCTCAAGAAATGCGTGGATGAATATGGCCCGCTGAAGAACTGGTTTGAGTATAACGATAAAGGAACGATGCTTCATCTCGGTGAAAACGCTGCGCGGTGGAGTAACCTTGTCGACGAGCTTGTCAAGGAATTCCCGATGTATTACCCTTCCTGGCACTCCATCGAGGAGTCCAAGAGGGCGCACATCATGGGATGGCTCATGGTCAGTTATTTCATTTTCCTTTTATATTATTTTATTATCGTGTTCATTTATTTAAATGTGTATATTTATCTAAATTTGTTTATTTATTTATATCTCTATATCTATTTTTGTTATATCTGATTGCAGCAACACTTTGACTTGGCGCCCCACATGCGCTCCAAGTATTGGACTGACATCAAGAAGCGCATCGAGCATCATTTTGCCAAGGTCTACACCGACAACAAGTCCAACTTAAAGCGCACCTATGGGAGGGTCAAACCCGGCGAGACGCATGATAAGGAAAGCATCAGATCCTGACCTCCCCCGAACGTGGGGCAAACACAATGGGATAGGCAGATTGACTTTTGGCTTGACCCTAAGCACGCTGCCCGAGCCGCTCAAAATGCTCAAAACCGGGCAAAGAGCAAGGTCTTCTGCCGGTAAGGATCTCGCTCATTGGCTGTCCTTGGAGATCAGTACGTAATACACATTATAATTATTTTACATATATATAGTTCATTATATACATGGTGTGTTGTGATTTGTCATTTTTAATTTGTTTCATCTTATATACGTGTGTATGTACAAATGGAGAGCTCCGAGACCCGTGAGTACCCATCCCTCATATCGACCTTTTCGACACTCACACTTATGATGGCGTATTTGCGCAGGACGAGGCATGGGTTCAATATGTAAGTATTGTTTTTTTTTTTCAAAACACGCACTTTAATGATTTGTCTGAGACATAATGTAGTAGGGGTGAGCAAAAAAACCAAAATAACTGAAACCAAACCGAAATAACCGAACCGAAATAACCGACCGAAACTAGAAACCGATGGTTCGGTTTTTACTTTTTCAAAAACCGAAAAATTTCGGTTCGGTTTCGGTTTTCATCCGAAAACCGAACCGAACCGAACCAGTTTTATAATAATATATATTTAATATATCATAAATAATTAAATAATAAATCTAATTTTTAAATTCATATTTATTTCGTGGGTGGAATTATAATATATATATCTTAATGTTTATATATATGTTTGTCATGTACGTGTGTTTACATGACAATATATTCACTTGGACATGTGTGTGTGTTCCATTTATATGTGTATAATTGTAGAAATTTGGGTAAACAATATTAGACTCATATTGACAAAAAAAACAAAATAACTGATTTTCTACGTAAAACAAATTTATTAATATAAATTAGCCACAACCAAATATAAACGGTTTGAAACCGAAAAAACCGAACTGCCAAAAACCGAGCGGTTTCGGTTTTTGGTTTTATAAAAACCGAATATTTCTGTTTGGTTTCGATTTTATCCAAAACCGACCCAAACCGAACCGTGCACACCCCTATAATGTAGTAACCCGACTAATATATTAATTATATCGTTTTTTTGTCACTACATAGGAGGAGATGATGAGGCTGAGGGATCTAGCAGCCTCGAGGTACGTACATCGACGCCGAGATTGATGAGATGCTCGCCTCGAGGGCCAAGACGATTGATGAAGCTAAAGAAGAGGCTAAACGGACCAGGCGGGATCTCGAGTTGCTGATGAGGGTAGTCACAAGTGACACCGGATGTCCCAACTGCCTTACGCAGCTTGGTTCACAGAGCGAGATCGGCGGGGGCAGCGGGAGTCGGGGTGGCGGAGGTGGGGATGATGAGCCGAGCGGGGATGAGGATGCCGGTGGGGATGATGACATTTAGGACATTTTATATATAGGTTTTTAGCACATTTAGAACATGTTATCTAAAATTTTGTTCACTTGTATCTTGCGAATATTGCAAGTTTTGTGGCTAGGCAGCCCGTTTTGTAGACGTTGTAATGATTTAGGCGGTTTTTAGCATATATATATACAAGCCGTTGAGCCGTTATAATGTTTCGTAGTTGTGTACAAGTTGTAATGTCTTTGGGTCGTGTATAGCATGTTTTGTGGTTGTGATACAGGTTTAGATTTTGGTAGATTTTTTCCCGAAAAAATGTGGAAAACGGCTGCTGTGCAACAGCATCTAGCTGGGAGCCGACGACATATCGCCGGGGAAAATGCAACATGTCGCCGGGGAAAGTATTTACCCAGTCAACTGGGTAAATACTTTCCCCGGCGACATGTCACCGGGGAAACTCCTGAATAAATTTTTAATTAATTAATTAACATAGTTATCTCATAACTTTTCCCCGTGGACACGTCGTCGAGGAAAAGTTATGCCGAACTATAAGTTTCGTTGACTGAAAATGGTGTGGGGCCCACATCGGCACCCGGGAAAGTCGTCGGGGAATCACATACCGACGAGGATTCCCTGAGGTTGTCTTCCCAACATCATGTCGTCGGGGAAAACTATCTCCGGCGACATGTCCCCGGCCACAACAACCATATATCGCCGGGGAAGCAGACGAATGTTGTAGTGGTAACACCTGTGTTTCTGTAGATAAATGATCACATTGCCTTTAGTGTGTACATACATAAACTTGTCCACGTTTAAAAGTGTTGCGACGTTTAACTTTTCGAGCAAAAGGTAGCGTGAAAATTTTGAGTGTCACAACCTTGTAACTACACTTTAATTTGTGATAAATTTTATATTTATATTCGCTTGTAAATGCGAAAAAAAAATCTCAATTTTATGTGTGCAGACGTAATGACATTTTATATATCTCCCTGTTTATAAACCTAACAATCTTATACACGTCTATAAGTGTGAATGATTTAACAAAAAAGCTTGCATTTTCTAATATGCTAGAATTTTATAGTATGAGCGTATGACATGTTTGTTGCAGTGAACTATTATCAAAAGTTTCCATTTGATATCGCTGATACGACTAAACTAAGAGCAACGGCTTCTATCAGTAGTACTGTAAAATCTGATCTTTACTCAAGAAAAACCAATCTAATCTCATGTCCAAGTATGTTACGATAGGAAAGCCGCATTCCAAAAATTAAGCGAAAATCTCATTTATACTCTTTTAACTGTAGTTCATACCCATCCAAAGTTAATTCTTTTAAATTACTTGCATTTCCCAACAAAATTACCCATTCAATCATTCCTTACAGGTTTTAAACCTTGTTCCGTGACAAATATTTTGTTCATTATACTTAGAGTAAATTGCATAAATTGTCCCTAAAGTTTGGCCAAATTGCATGTTTCGTCCCAAACGTTACGAAAGTGCAAAGATAGTCCCTGTGGGGAAACCTTTGATGCAAGTATCGTCCCTGCGGGGACGATACTTGAACCAAACGTTTCTCAAAAGGATTCTCGACAGGGACGATACTTGCACGAAAGGTTTTCCCACAGAGACGATTCTTGCACTTTCGTAACGTTTGGGACGAAACTTGCAATTTGGCCAAACTTTAAGAACGATTTATGCAATTTACTCTTATACTTATTATCGTATTTATTTAATCCTCTGATTGTATACTTATAATATTTTTATGTTTTATTATTAAATTTATGGTTTTAACATTTTTGTGAGTTTATAAAAAAAAATTTACAAGACTAAATTTTGATGTTTTTACTATAATTTTAGACTTACATAAAATAAATTATTATATAGTTTTTTACTTGCATAAAGTATTAACAAGCGTGATTACCCGCGCGTTGCTGCGGGTCGTTAATTTTTTTCGCGTAATTGCGAGGCATTATTATTTTTTATTTTTTGAATTTTGTGTGGTTTTATTTTTTCGGCCTCATGTTTAATAGTTTGTTTTTTTTCCTTATATGAGCTTATGTGTGGGGCTCATATTTAAAGGTTTCTTTTTTTGGCTATGCGGGTTTTTTTTTAATATAATTTTATAGGAACACGGCGTTTTTTTATTGTATTCTGTGTGGGTTCGCATAGAATAAAACGACGTAGTTTTGTTCTACACGCTACAGTGCTTGGCCCTTTGGGCTCCCAACTTGGGCCAACCCATTTGGTTGGTTTTTTTTTTTTTTTTTTTTTTTTTTTTTTTAGGCAATGTAAAAAAAACCGCTCGGCATAAAATAGAAAAAAAAAATTACAATATTTTTCCGGCCTCATGCTTAATAGTTTTTTTTTTTACATGGGCTTATGTGTGGGGCTTATGTTTAAAGATTTCTTTTTTTAGCTATACGGGATTTTTTTTTAATATAATTTTATGGGAACATGGGCTTTAAATGAGAATTGTATTTTGTGCGGGTTTATTTTTTCGGTCTCATGTTTAATAGTGCGGGTTACTTTTTGAGTTAAAATTTTATTTTTTTATTATTTTGTTATTTTTTATTTTTTTTTCGAATTTATTTTTTTTGTCTCATCGTGTAAAATGACAGTGTTTAAGTCAATTCGGAAATGTTACCATGGGTATTTTTTTTATCTGAATGCGTCGGTACTTTTGTAACATTTTTTTACCCTATTTTGTGCCAACAATTTAAAAAAAAAAAAAAAAAAAAATGTTTAATTAGTTTGTGTTTTTTTTCTTATATGAACTTAATGTTGTGGGGCTCAAGTTTAAAAGGTTTCTTTTTTTGGCTATGCGGGTTTTTTTTTTAATATAATTTCAATAGAAAACATGGCGTTTTTTTATTGTATTCTGTGTGGGTTCGCATAGAATAAAACGACGTAGTTTTGTTCTACACGCTACAGTGCTCGGCCCTTTGGGCTCCCAACCTGGGCCAACCCATTTGGTGTTTTTTTTTTTTTTTTTTTTTTTTTTAGGCAATTTAAAAAAAACCGCAGAGCTACAAAAAAAAATAAAATTACAATATTTTTTCGGCTCGTGCTTAAATAGTTTTTTTTTTTTTACATATGGGTGGTTTCTATGTGTGGAGGCTTATGTTTAAAAGATTTCCTTTTAGCTATACGGGATTTTTTTAATACAATTTTATGGGAACATGGCTTTTAAATGCGAATTGTATTTTGTGCGGGTTTATTTTTTCGGTCTCATCGTGTAAAATGACAGTGTTTAAGTCAATTCGAAAATGTTACCGCGGGTATTTTTTTATCTGAATGCGTCGGTACTTTTGTAACATTTTTTACAAAAAAAGAAAAAAAAAATTATATATATTGGGCCGCCCATTAATTTTATGGGAACATGGGCTTTAAATGCGAATTGTATTTTGTGCGGGTTTATTTTTTCGGTCTCATCGTGTAAAATGACAGTGTTTAAGTCAATTCGAAAATGTTACCGCGGGTATTTTTTTATCTGAATGCGTCGGTACTTTTGTAACATTTTTTACCAAAAAAAAAAAAAAAAAAAATATATATATATATATATATATATATATATATATATATATATATATATATATATATACATTTTTGTGAGTTTATAAAAAAAAATTTACAAGACTAAATTTTGATGTTTTTACTATAATTTTAGACTTACATAAAAATAAATTATTATATAGTTTTTGACTTACATAAAGTATTAATATAATTTTTTACTTATATGAATGAACTTACTAACTAAGACAATGCTTTTTCTTTTCAAAAAAAGAGACAGGGCTTGAATTAGGGGTCCAACCTTTTAGATGGATTCAAGCCCATACGTGATTTCTTTTCATGCTTTCAAGCCACAAATCAAGCCCAATCTTTAATATTTGCAGTTTTGCACAAGCTAATCCCAAAGCTAATAATATCTTCTATTTCCTCCCAAGCGGAGCAAGCTCAAGATATTATCAACTTATGTATACTTTTAGATGAGTATACATGAAAATTATACTTCGTGTTCACGATAGGAAAACCAACATCGGATGAGTTACTACACTAGAATATGTGTTGGCTCTCTTCAAAACTCTCATGGTCATTCAATTTTATTTTGTTAATTGGAAAAAAATTATCAAATGAATAGTATCTTAAAGGTGAAATTGTCTTTTGGTGCTTCTAATTAATGTAACGCGGGGTTCGGTATCCGCATGTTGCGACAGTGTTTTTTTTACTTACTTTTGTGTTTGTCGGTTATCGCAAGTGCGTTTAGTTTTGTTTTAAGCGTGTGGTTGGGTTATAACATACGTTTTGTCGGTTGAATTTTATTTTTTGTTACCCTGTTTAGTATTTATGTGAAATGTTCGTTTAGAGATGACAGTGACGACGAAGGTGATGACTGCATCTTGGTTTTGATAGGAAGTATTGGTAAAGCTATTTTCTGATAGTCGTCAGCGTTCAGATTGACGAAAAAGTCAAGATTATAGAGCGGACGTACGTAAAGGAGGATAGGAATGGAAGAGAAGATGGCGAGTCGTAATTTGCACCAAATTTAGCTTCACGAAATTCTCTTTCGTTCCCTATCTCTTTAAGTAGGTGTGTTTTGTCAACAATGTTTGTTTTTTATCAGTCGGGATAGTGATTGCTAAAGAAGAATGTGCGTACGATTACACTAACGCAAAATCGAAATAACTTTTATCGCTTTTAATGTCACTGCCATGTATTTTACTACTTCAACTTACGGTGCTAACTTCGTACTCAGTTTATGTAGGACCAGTTGTTCCTATTAACTAAGAGCATTAAACGGGGTTCTCGTCGAATGTTGTGAGTTAACAGGAACAACTGACCCGATAGAAAACTTGAACGAGAAGCTGCAACAAGTATGGTCCTAGTGTGCAGTATATACAAAAAGCAATACCTTGTCCCATGTGCGTCAATTTACGGTAGAAGGCCCCCATAAGACCAGGTTCTCCCATTAAGTAATAGCGTCAAACGGAGAACTCGCCTGAGGTTGTCATCTCTTTTATTTCTTTAATCTTGTGTCTAGGGTTCCATTTTGCAAAACCAATAATTTGGGGAAATTGATTTGATTAGTTTTAGACTTAGGAAAACTAATTACACTTCCCTTAGATAGATTTTGCGTATTGCATAAGCAATTAATCGATTCCCTTGCAAAAACCCCAAATTTGATTTTTTCAAAATTCATGAAAAAAAACTTTTCTCGCATTGCTAATACAATGTAAAAATGTTTTCATTATCATTGCACTCGTCTCACGAATATTTAAGAATACACATAAGTAATATGTATTTTTTGACTTATTCGTTCGAGCCACATTAAAGTTAGGAGTGTTTGGGTTATCTCAAATATTTGTTTTTCTTTTGAGTAGAGATAACCACGCCTCCACATAGTTCGCATATAGGCATACACTAGAACTACATTGTGCCAGTTTTGCCTTCTCGGTTAACTAAAATAACTCATTAATAATAGGTATCGATATGTCTCTTGAACGAAGAGTACATGAAGGAAGAACAAAAGAACCCCTATCTAGACCACCCGTTTACTTAGAAACCATGCTCGAAAAAGTAGGCTTTCTACAATTATCGCAACTTCTAACTTGTAGGATATTGGATATCATAACACAATGGTAGATTAGTGGATTGGCCGAATCTTAGAGAGAGAAAGACTAGAGAGAAAAGCTTCTAGTGAGAGAAAGTAAAACTTGTATTATGAAATGACCAACCACCTCTTCCATGGGATGGAAGAGGTATTTATAGTTCTTACAAAACTGGCCCATAGGCCTTGGTATGGGCTTACACGTGTGGGTTTATTACCTGGCCCAATACCGTATGTCATACGATTAACATTAAACTACGAGCTACGATAAACTGTAACATACACAGAGTGACCAAGTCTTTTTCTTATATCTAACAATCTCCCCCTAAGGGAGGTTACCCTAGAAAATACTAACTTAAGCCAACAATCTTATGATTGTTCTTGTGTTTCAGCTCGTAGTTTTTGATTCTTCATTTGATATCTTGTACTTTGATGAAGTGATCTTTGATCATTAATCTTGAGCTTGTTCCTTAACTCGACTTGTGTGTGATCTTGAGCTTCTTTGAGATGATCAGTCAAATGTAATCTCTAATCATCATCTTGTGGTCTTCGCATCTTGTGCTTGTGACTTCTAGACCGACATGCTCATACCTTTCTTGATTTTGAAAGCTTGAATATTCTTTGTTCTTGAAGTTCTTTAACTTTAACACTTGGTCACTTCAAGAAGGACGTGTAGTATCAGAGTAGCGGAAGCCTTAAAACATTTACTTGAGCTTTCATGATGTCTTAAGATATGTCGGTAGAGTATGAGCATGTGGTTATGAATCTGACTTGTTTCCGGCTACCACCTGCTACCGTCGAGAATACCTGCAAGTTTACGTTAGTAATAAACGAAAGAGTGTTTGTTCACTTTCGTCAAATACAGTTGTAATAACCGTGGTTCCTCATTAATAGGTATAAATATTGTTGCGATCAGGTAGAATTCCGAAGAATCTCCTTGACAGGGTTTCGCAGCTGCACTAGCTGTTCTTAATACCGGAGCGTCTCAAAGCAGACAACACAGTATGAGTGAATTAGTGAGTTATTATCCCACCGATTAAAGAGAACATTAATTTGAAAATCAATCGACGTGTCACTTATAAAAGTGTTTTTGCAACACTTCGAGAGTTTTAAGTGTTTATCAATATTCATCAACCGTCAATTCATAATCTGGACCGAATCGATATCCAGTTTCACAAGTTTGATCCATTCAGGATCTCACAAGTCACCTACCTAGAGCTTGTTTGATGTTGGCTTTAGCAGGATTTCCATCTTCACTGTGAATACTTAAGTATCACTCGGATGTTCTGGAAATACCACAAGGATAATGCGTAGGACTCTTAGGATATTTCTTGTTTTCATAGTGTGTGAAAGAAAAGTATATTGGAATAGTGTCCTAATGAGATTTATAGATGATCTCTTAGCTTTAAACTCAATTGTGCATTTTAGTTTTAGTGATCGGAGGCTGGAGCTGACTGCCACCTTTTCAATATCAAACTAACTCGGAGTGAGAAAGTCGATAGAAATGCGTGAATCTCTGTGAGAAATGAAACAAGAGTCTATTGAGAGACCTTGAGTGGCTAGGGAGGGTTGTGCATTGCATCACTGGGTCCATGACGACTATCTTCAATACAAGATAACATCTTAGTGTTTCTGATAGTTTATGCATTAACCCGGTTTCTGCCTAAGTGTATGAAGGGCTTCTTTCTTTTCACCCTTTATCCTTACAATTCTTTTTCATTCTTCAACCCCTTTAGTGCTTACCGAGACTTCATGACTAGTACCTTATTAAGTTTATTCCAGTACTAGCTCCATCTCAGTCAGCACTATTCCCTTATTCTCACTTTTACTCCTTTTTATATCATACCTAAGGACTTCTACACTAACTAGTGGATTGTCCCTGGGTAGATCCTTTCGGTTCTGACTGGATCATAGGAATGAATACCTAACCTTACCAACCTTATAGATCCGATAAAATTAAATGCATGGTCGGTCTTTTGGTACTGTTCTCCTTGCCATAAAACCATTTAAAAAACTTAACCAAGGTACTTGCAATATAAATATCAAAGCTTTTTATACCTTGATTATTTTGGCTTTTCAGAAACGCTTCCCCTCAACATGTGCATCAATATTTGAAAGTGTTTAGCACATGAGGGATGGAGTACACACATGAGTCTATAAAATTACATTTTTTTATCAGTTTTCATATTTTAAATCATATTTTCTCCCCTTATCAAAAATATCAAAATTTCAAACCCTTTGATATTTTAGATATCAATTGATTCAAATATGTTAGAAAAACTGGGAGAAAAATGTGCTGATTATTCACAAGCCGATTAAGGAACATATTAGTGCCCCCCCTCAATCTATGAGGGTATGTGTGAGTGCCAAGTATAATAATTTTGAAAGATTTTGAGTTTAACGAAAAACTCATGAAAAAATTATACATTGACACTTATCACCTAAAGATACACTACATAATAATAATAATGTACAAGATATATTATACAATATAAGATGATATTGACTTAAGTATCGAAATGATGAAATCATTCAGTTCTCTGGATGAGTCTGTAGTCAACATCTCTTAACCTTCCACTAACAAAGCTTTCAAGACTTGAAAATTCGCCTTATCTTGAGCCGTCTCTGAATAAGCATGATGAACTCTTGACTCCTCCTTTTATCATCCTCAGACCAAATTCTATGCTCCATGCCAGGGTTGAACTTGAACAACACGTAGTATTTGACCCTGACATCCAGCTTTTCTAGAATTCTTGTCAACGTGCCATCGTTGAACTTGTGCACCTCAGTCTCCCTCATCATCTTCTTCTGATTATTCCTATCTCTGTAGATTATGGCCCTTGGCTTGTGGACAATGGTGTAATCTTCCTTGAATAGAAAATCAGTTGCATCCCAGCTCGGCTGTGTAAGGTTGAGCTTTATTTGATAGCTCTCAATACCGAGTTGCAAGTCTTCTACACGTTGTCTGATGACTATGTTCCTAATCCACAAGTTGACTGCGTTGAATAGATGAACTTTTTTAGCTCCAGATAGGTGGTTGAGCTTGCCTTAAAGATGAAGCAGGTACAGGTCTTCAAAATCATTCGGATGTAGATTTTTAAAGTCGGCTTCCGAGATCTTGTATTCTTTGTAGTCAACCCTGCGGTAAACAATCTCTTTCAAGTATGCGTAACCATATCTTAAGAATGTCTTGAGACTGATAACACTAAGAATCTGCATGTGGGATCTGATTGCACTGCGATTAGAAAGGGCACTATGGCTTGTAATGTAGAATTCTTTGCGCTTAAACCACCAGTGTGAAATACCGTAGGCTGCACTAATATCGTAGTCACGTTCACTTTTAATCCATAGTAACGATACTAATTCTTCGAGCCTAAAGTCTGGATAGTTAGGCGCTTTCAGCTTAGATATTGACATAGCTTTCCTTATTTCTTTGTCACCTGATACAAGATATTCTAGGTCTTTATTGAAGAAGTATTGTGTTTGGATTGTTACCTGACCTAGTGGACCTCCTAGAGGTAACGGTTTGTTGATGTCATGCACGACCTGATTACCTTAAAGATTCATCAAATCAATCTGATCAGTCAGTAAGAGGTGACACTTTTCCATCTGAAATTGAAGAGATATGCTATTCTTGTGAAATGGTATGACTAACTTGTAAGTTGGACCTTCCAAATCAGCTTTGACGAGCTTCGACTTCCTAATCTGCTTGCAATACCATTTGATAAAGGATCCTATATCTCTAATTTTCTAAAGCAACTTGTTCTCCTCTGGATCTTTATACGTTTTGGCAATTGCATTGGCCCAGTTGTTCTCAGTTTCAGGTAAGTTATTCAAAGGAACGACCGAGTCTGGTTTAGGTATTTCTGGTGCTTTTTCTTCTGGTACAGGTTTCAACCAGTCTGGTCTGGTATTGATCTTTGGAAGATGGGCAGCACTAGTGTCCTCTGAGTTTGAGAAATGCACATTATCTGGTATTGGAACGTCATCAACCGACTATTCAGATTGAGAGGCAGTCTTTTGCTTGGAGGATCTGGAGGGAGCTTCTCGTGTGTCAAAAGTCTTCCAAGCTGAGGACTTTTGAATTGGAGGCTGTTTTGAAGCCGAAGCATCAGAGTTATGATTTTTCTTCTTGCTTTGGTTAGAGTCTTTTGGAGGAGGGGTAGGAGGATATTGGTCATCACGGAGTCTCTTACGAGACTTGGCCGTTGCTTCAATGAACTCTTCCCTTTTTTCATGATCCATAGATACCTCAAGAGCGTTGTAGAGAGCTGCATGCTCAGGATGTGATCTGTAGGAGCCACTTTCAAACATCTGATCACGAAGAATTTCTTTCATCTCAAATTCTGACAACTCTCTAAAGCAATCACGAATTGGAGCTTGGAGAGCGTTGTGTACAGCTTCTTTAACGGTCTCATTGACGTAATTGCCTATCTTCGAATACAGATTTTGATTCTCTAGCGTGAAAACCGTGGATGAAAGAGCTTGAGTAGTCTTATCCTGGAGCTTGTGTTTCTTCTCAAAGTTAGCACATACCTTTTCTAGTGCAGAGACACGAGTAGCTAGTGCAGGATCTGTAGTGCTTTGTTGTGGTGGAGGTGGTGGTAGTGGAAGTGTTGTTGTTGTTGTTGCAGTTGTATATGTAAAGACGAGTTCATAAGCAGGAAGAGATATTGGTTTAGGAGGTGTGAGATCGATGATGGGAGTGGATAGTGGAGAAGCTGATAAAGAAGCTTGATGGATGGGAACAGTTACCATGGATTCAACTTCAGTTTCTACATTAGCTTTACCAGGTTCTTCTTTAGTTGGTTTGTCATTTAGGAATTGATCACCAAAGGTAAATACATCATCAAGATTCTTCATTGATAAGAGAGTCCCGGTCGAGCTTAGTGGATTCTCTATATGGACGTGCTCCTCAGTTGTATGCTTCAAGCTTTCATGTACTTAAGGGTAAATAGTAGCAACGAAGTCTTCGTGCATGGGTTCAAGGTTTGGTCTAGCATGAACCACATGACTTTGTCCAGGGTTTGGTCCAGCCTGGTATTCTTCTATAAGTACGCGCTCTGGTGAAGGTCGAGACTCGGGTGTTTTACCAGGGTCTGATCCAACCTGGCCTTCGTCTAGCTCAACAGTTCTTTCCTCTAATGCCAACTTGTTTAATACGTCCTCGCCTCATTCCTCATCAACATTAAGAATTTCATTATCACCCTCACTGTTAGATTTTTCCGTATTAGCACCAATTTCAGCATCTGCAGGAGACGAAGTATCACGAACCACATTTACGGATGTATCATCCTGAGGTTGTGCAAATGGTCTAGTAGATGCATCTTGAGTTACTGGAATCCACCTCTAAAATATGTATTGATCTGTGGTACTTTGATTCTTTGGCTTTTGAAGTTCCAGAAGTGATTGTGCAACTTGTTCATCTGTGGCAATGCCTTTCCCTTTACCTTCAACAACTGGGAGTCTTTGGGTGATCCCTAAGGCTGGTTCACGAATAGCCACTCCGCCGACGGGTGCTTGAAAAGATTCCAAACTCATCTGAATACCTATCTGAAGATTGTATTCATCATCTTCCACTGGAATTTCAGGAGCTGGTTGAGGTTCTTCATCTTCTTCATCAACAAGATGGTCAGTCCTTTTTCCCTTGTAAACTTTCATCACTTTACTCTTTGCGAATTTTCTTTGATGGAGAAGGCTTGGTGGTTTTCTGTTTCATTGGCTTTGTTTGTTCGGCAAAAGCAGGATGTTTGGCAGGTGTAGGCTTTTTGGGCTTGTCAGCTTTAGGAGTTGTCTTCTTCTGTCCACCCTTTTTAGCTATGGGTTTACGAGCAACCATTTCCAAATATTGCTGGTAGTATGGTGAATATTAAATGGCTTCTATAATCAACTCTTGTGGAATAGGCTTTCCAAAGACTTCATCCTTTTCGCCTTTGGGGATGAACTTGAGATTACCAAGAAGAAAGTCATCTCCCGTAACGTGAACAGGAGACCCAAGTCTTCTGTGAAGATTATGTCTGCTCCCCAAATAATATATTATAAGCTTTGTAAACAGTCAGTAGGGAATGACGTGAGGCTTAGGATTCTTGGTAGGAAGTCATAGATTGGCTTTGTCAGTGAAGAAAGTCTTGATAGCTTGTACTAACTCTTCCTACAACAGTTCAACATAGTCAACATTAGTTCTTGTGACAATACCCCATAATATTTGAAGAATAGGGTGTATGGGTTTGTCATTGCCAGAAGTCTTCCCTGTTAAGCACTAGTTGATCAAAGACAGAATAGCTCTCCATGGTTGATATAAGTTGTTCACGTGGATCTTGGAAACAAAGTGAATTTCTTCTGGGTAGCCCAGTTCGTTCACAAAGTCCATAACCTATTCACCAGCTGGAGGTGACTCAAATGGATAAGCTGAGTCTACAGGGGTAATATCCAAAGCCTCACGAAGAATATCAACATTAAGAGTAAACCATTGTTTATCCAGTTAGAAGCTGTATACCCCATTTTTGCATCCCGTACAAGGGTATTCCAGAACTGTTGTATGTAGATAGTTAGGACATTTGATGATGCATTGTGTTCTGGAGAATGTCAACTGAGATGCGGAAGATAGGATTCTTTTGTGATTTTTGTAAATCCAAGAGAAGATTTCCCTTTCCAACAGGTAACCATGCATTGAAAGGAAGAATCTGATCGTCAGATCTTGTAGGAGCAGGAGCGGGAACATTCTCATCAGCCATCTTATCTGCTAAAGAATATCAACATAGATAGACAGAATAGCAGATAATTGATGTTAGATGACCATATTAGCCTTGTGTTTGACTTGCCATACCATGTTTGATTAAGTTATGATTAGATCTGGTTTGATGAAATATTTCACGTTGAGTCATTGGTTATTGGCTTTAGTCACTCCAATAGTCAACAGTGGTCAACCTTGGTCAAGGTCTAAAAAGTATCCATCAAACTCGATCACAAGTTAACAAAGCCCAGATGGGAGTTGGCTAATGGGCCTTAAGTGGTTAATGGGCTTAATGGGCCAAGTCATAGGAGTTTGGCCCAAACCACTGCCTAGCAGTTTACCAAACCGCCATATGGTGGTTTAGGTAAACCGCCGTGTAGTAGGTTACCAAACCGCCATATAGTGGTTTGAGTAAACTGCCATGTAGTAGGACACCAAACCGCCTTGAAGGGTTTGGGCAAACCGCTGCAGAGCGTTTCACCAAACCGCCACATGGTGGTTTGGGCAAACCGCTAAGTAATGATGATTGACAAACCGCTACGAATAAAACATTATTAATATGTAAAAAATAATATTCATCCTTAAACCTCTATGACCAAACCGCTATAGATATTTTATTAGTATTTAATCAAACCGCTGCCGTTTGGAAAAAATTCGAAATAGAGGTTTGACTATTTTAATATTAAAAGAATAATTTACCAAACCGCTGCCATGCAGCAGTTTCCCTATATGAAATAAAATATTCATAAATAATTCAAACCCCTATAGGAAAATTAATCAAAATGCTACGATAAAACTCTAACTAAACCGCTGCATAACATAAACAAAGCAAACCGCTGCTTAGAAAAACCTAAGCAAACCGCTGCCAATAATCTTAACCAGAAACACAAACCGCTATGATGAACAACTAACTTAAAGTCAACATTCTATTAATTTTTGGCAAATCAAACACAATCCAAGGCATCCTAAACTCATTTTAATCTACTAGCACTCATTTTAAACAACCTAATATATCTCATTTAAAACCATAAGGGGGCATGCATACATGTTTAGACACACAAACTTGACATCTAAACTATAACCAACAACATACAAATAGATTTCAACTATAACAAACCACTATTGACTTTTAAAAGTCAACACACTTACGAAAATCATCAATTTGAGCATACCAATGATTGGGGATCACAACTAAACATCAAAACTACATCATCATACCCTAAAGAACAAATCCCAACAAACATATTACACTACACAAGTATTCGATCAAAAACGAATGTAAGATTAATTTTAGAGCACAAATGTGTTAGAGTTAATCCAAGAAAGTTATGGTCGAGTAAATAGTGACCCTAAACACACCTATCCCAGCTACCAATCATCATTTTCAAACAACATTTAATTTTCAAGAAACCCTAAGTGGTTTTCTAGTGATTCTCAATGATTAAGAGTGTTTTGATTTAATTTCTTTAATCTATAGTATTATCTAATGATATTGAACAGGTTTTAAGAGTTACCTTAGCAAGAAAATTGCTAGAATACGAAGATCAAAGGTGCTACAGTAGTGGAGGGGTTTTGCGTGAAGTGTGTGTATTTTATATGTTTGACCAAATTTGCAGGGTTTGACCGATTATGGCAAACCGCTGCCTTTTATACTCCTAAGTTTTAGATTTGGCAGATTTGGTCCTTGGGCATTCTAACTTCTTTTATTTCTTGGTTTAAGTATTTTTTTAAAGTTAACAGAGTTTGGGAAATGACAGATTTAGTCCTTATTGTTTATAAAAGCTAAGAAACACATAGCAAATTGCATTTAAGCCCCTAAACTTTCTAACACTTAACAACTTTGGCCCTTTGAGTTAAAATTAATTAACTCCCCTTCAAGTTATAACCCGTTTCAAATACAAAAACCTTTTTTGTTAAATGTGAGATGTTTTAGAAACCCGTTTGATGAAATAAATTTGAAATCACTCTACCCCTCAAACAATGACTCATTTTCTATTTAAAGAGTTGTAGTCATTGTTTGAGTGGACAAATTTATTTGTAAAAGCACAAAATGATTATTTTTACCAACACTTTTACACCGTGGTTAACACAAATAATTTTGAAGAATCAACTAAGAAAAAATTATCTGGTTAAAAAGAAGACTTCTCTTCTTTTATGAAGAAATAACGCACTAAAACGTACATTACTCTTTTAAACGAGCCAGTGTTATGAACAAAGTATTCATAACCCATGATGTATGGATATTGAGTAATTCATGCTCGGGGAAAATTAATTACCCGTTGCAAGAACAACTGTCTTTTGAGAGACATGCTTTCCTCAGATTGAAAAGCGGGTTGTAGTATAAAATAACTGCAAGTCATTTAGACATGTTTTAAAAGGTTTTAACTTCTGCTCAAACTTTATTTAAAGACCCATGTCATTATTGAATGACATTTCTAGGTCCGCAAATATTATTGATTTTCAGAAGACATGTCTTAAAAAATATTTTTGGTATTTTTTATTTTGTGATTTTTATGGTTTTTGTAGGTTTTATATTTTTGTATTTTTTTTTGGTTTTAAGATATGTACATAGGATACATGAAGTCCTTCCTTTACTCATCCTCTTCTTCCTGAAGACGTTTGAGAGTTTTCGAAGTCATACTCTTCATTCCAAGTCGCGGGAGAAGAAATTCGAATCGCTCTCTTGATAATTCTTTAGTGAATATGTCCGCAAGTTGATAATCCGTCGTCACAAAGTAAAGTTAAACTACACCATTCTTCACTTGCTCTTGTATGAAATGGTGACGTATGTCAATGTGCTTAGATCGCGAGTGCTGGACTTGCAGCAGAGCGCGATAACACTTTTGTTATCACAATACAGAGGTATATTATTGAATGCAAAGCCATAGTCCGTTAGCTATTATCGCATCCAAAGAATTTGAGCACAACATCCAGACCTGGCAATGTATTCAGCCTTTGTAGTTGAGATAGCAGTGCTTTTCTACTTCTTTGATGACCAGATCACTAATTTGTATCCTAAAAACTAAGCACTTCCTGACGTACTTCTGCGGGTATCATGACAACCTTCATGATCTGCATCTGCATAAGCCGTTAGTGCCATAGCGGTGTCCTTCAGATACCAAAGACCCAGATTAATGGTTCTTCGGAGGTACCGAAAGACCCGCTTAATTACTTCAACGTGCTTTTTGGTAGGCTTAGCATAATATCTAACACACATGCACACGACAAATACAAGGTCTGGTCTACTGGCGGCGAGGTACATTAATGAGTTGATCATACCTCAAAATTGAGTCTGGTCAACTGAAATCCCTAATGGGTCCTCATCCAGTTTTGATCTCTCCACCATTGGTGTATCTACAGAGTTATAAGTATCCATTCTATATTTCATTAAAATTTCAAGAGCATTGATGTGCGCTTAAACACACATTATTTATAACCAGAAAAACACAATTAATCAGACTAAAAATACTAAAATATGCTCAATTATATTGCAAATGTGTTTGTTTTGTGTTTTTATGTCTTGCAGGTACAAGGGATTGAAAACGGAGCAAAAACGGGTACTTTCGGCCAAGACTCGGTCAAGTTTACTTATTTCTCGAGATCAAGACGAAGTCGGAAAAATTCACCGAGCATGCCAATGGAAAGAGCACGAGATTACGGTTCCAACGGTGCCTTCATATCTTATTGGGTCGGCCCGACACCATTTATATGGGTCGGACCGACCCATATTTATTATAAGCCCAAGTATTAAATACAACTTTCAAAAGCCGAACCCTAGATGATACTAAATGGGCTGCGTACCAGTTCTGCTTATAATAGCCCAGAATACATGTGCAAAAAGAGAGAGCTTGGCCCAAAAATACATTTGAGTCCAATGAGCATCTTCTTATAACAAACGGAAAAAAAGGGGATCTACACTTTTTTAAGATATTGGGTATTATTTTTATTTTTGAGGGATATAGCGTAGAAGAGCAGCTTTTACAATTTGTTTTTGTCTTTCATTTTTTAGATCGTAGTTTAGTTTAGGTAGAGTAGAATAGCAGATTTAATTTCGTATGTCGACTTCGTTTCAATCTATTTCAGTTTTATATGTAACAGATTCTTTGTGATGTTCTTTCAGTTTGTAGTTAATTCGGTTTTGGTTAATGAAGTAGTGTTTCCGATTTATGGTTAATGATTCGGGATGATTTATGTTTGATGTTGAATCAATTGTTCGGATGATATGTCAAGCTGTTTCTAGCTTAACTGGGTACTCGTTGGAGGCTATTTGGTTCAGTTAAGGTGTTGGTTGTTTCGATAGTAAGTTTTCGAGTAGCAGATTTAGTAGAAGGAACGTTGGATATATGGACGAGTGAGGCATATTTGGAATTTTTGTCTTATGCTAATTTTCTAATTAATTAGATTAGAAGGTAGAAAAGGAGAACAGTAGGATGAGATCTTTTATTTTGGAATTCGATTCGGTTTATAGTTTTTTTTAGTCATGGCGTTATGGATCAGGATTTGGATTAGTTTGGTTTTATTTCGCATTATGGAGTATGTGTTTATATCTATTGTCTCCAGGTCACGCCAAACTAATTTCGGGTTTTATCTTTTCCTTATCCTTTTATTTGTTTATATTTACGCTTATTGCCATACTTAGTTTAGTTATGATTATTGTTGCTTTATTTGTTGATTTTAGCTTAGTTGCCATGTTTAGCGAGTAAATTTTTATATGCTTGTTAAGTAAGTTGGGAAATAGTGAATTAAGTGTGAAATTTAAGAAGATATTAGTGATTAATAATTTTCAAAAGTTATTTAGTTTAGTGTTTTATTTAGTCAATCGGGCAAAATCCGTAAGATTAAATAGGCATCAAACTAGTAATTAATATCTTGATAAAAAATTATTTTCAATATTAAGCCAACGTTTTGAGGAAACGATTATTTAGACAGATATTAATTCGTCATTAAGATCTAAAACTTCACACATAAGAATCTATTCACTTTTACTTGACAAGCATATTTTTCTTTATATATTCTTTATCTTTTTAGCTTGCTTAATATTTAGTATAATCTAGTTTATCGCTATCTTTAATTTTAATTAAAAACCAAAATATTAAAAGATAATCAAGCATTTAAATTTCAAACATAAACGTGGTTTTCAAATTCATCTCTCGTCGGGATACGACATCCGGGAGATAAAACTATTACTTTTCCTAAAGTAATTTTTATATCTACACGGAATACTCTCTATATTATTACTATTTGGTATTTTATATATATTATATATATTCTATATCGAATCAAGCATATTTGGATTGATTAATAAAGATGCCTCCGGGACTTTAAGAAACTTGTAATCCTAAGAAAAATGACATTTGTCCCATCATTGACCTCTTAAATTTTGAACTCGTCTCTTTTGAAAATATGTCACAAGCTTTAGGATCAGTTGAGGCAAATATAATATCATCTACGTAAATTTGAACAAGAAGAATATGTTTGCTTGTTTTCTGGGTGAATAACGTAGGATCCACTACACCCTTGGAGAACTTGTTTTTCAGAAGAAACCTTGATAATATGTTATACCACGCCCGTGGAACCTGATTTAGCCCATAAAGAGTCTTCTTTAGATGATAGACGTGTATAGGATGATCTGGATCAACAAATCCCTCGGGTTGACTGACGTAGACTTCTTCTTTTAGCTCGTCATTTAGAAATGTAGTTATTGAGGTAATTTTATGTGGGCTGCTTAAGCTTGATAAAAGTGACCTCAGCGGTGATAAAGATCGAGTTCAGCTTGGTTCCTCAGGAGAATAGTCCCTCGTCTCCTAGCTAAAAATAAGAAAGAACACCGTTAGCTCGCCCTAGGATGTGAGTCCGGGACCAACTCTGGTGTGAGAGTAAGTACAATGATTGTGAGATAAATACGGAGAATGTAAAGTATGGTCTGGAAAGGTGTTGTATATCCCGTCTTGAGGAAATGATTTCTCCTTTTATATTACTTATGATTCGCTACGAGACATAACCATGGGGCTCTCTCTTGGTACCAATTGTCAGTTACGTGTCATTCCAAGGACTGTTGTCCTTCACAAGGACTGTACCTTTCTCGTGTTGTCCTTTGATACCGCTGCATTAGGACGGAGCTAATAACTCCGAACCTGATATGTCCTTCGACACACCAGCTTCTCTGGAGTTTTGGTGGTGGCTCCGGACCTGACAAGTCCTTTGACAAGTCAGCTTCTTCGGAGCATTTGTTTAGTTTTAGCCCGTGCTAGTTTGGCAGAAGTATCTAAACTAGTTTTATCCTTCGGATGTTCCGGGGGAGACTATACCTCATCATGCCCCCCTAGTCTAGTATGAATGTCATTTAGGCATTTGTGCTAGACTTATCAATTTGTAGTTAAGGAATAAAAAGTTGTCTTCTGCCTCTTTCCCCTTCTCTTTTCTTTTTTTTGCTGTTCTTGGAGGCGTGGCTCATCCCTCCCCACTTAGTGAAAGCTTAAGTGTCGCCATCACGTGGATCCTTTTTCTTCATCATTTACTAGGGTTGCGTCATGCTTACGTGGTGACGGTTGATTTTTTCGAAGCCACTATAAATAGCTTTCCTTCATTTTCACATTTTCACATTTTAATTTTTTACCCCTACCGCTGCTTCTCATTCTTTTTGCCTCAAGGTCCGGTTGCTTGCCAATGCATCTCCTTTTTTTTGAAAGTAGGTACCTTCTCTCTCTTCTTCTTCTTATTTTCCCGCCATGTCTAAAAATGATATGAAAGACCGTATCTGTACTCTTTCTAAGAATAATTTAAAAGATTTGGTGAAGACTTATCGTATACCACTAGATCTTTATCCTCGTTTGCTTGATCCTGGGTTTACCATGGATCGTCTTCCTGCTGATGCTATCGGTAATTATTTTGAGTTTCTCTGGTTTTCTGATGTCGTGTTCCTTTTTCGACATTTCTTTTATCTGTGCTTAAATATTTCAAGGTGCATATTTCTCAGTTGGCCCCTTTAGGTTTGAATAAGGTGGTGTCCTTTGAGGTTGTGTGCCGCGACTTAAATATTGTTCTCACTGTTACTTTGTTCCGTGTATTTCAATGTCTTTGCAAACAAGGGGATTGGTTTTTGTCACACCCCCAAACAGGGTCCAGTCCGAATAAGCGTCCGGGGGCGTGCCGTTCATAAATATCTCAAGTACAAAGCATAAAGAACGACCTCTAAGGGTACGTTTTAAAAATAAACACCGTTGCATAAATTCAAAATATTAATAAGTTTACATCGATTAAATTTAAAAGATTCAAGAGTTAAAAATGCGAAAGCTTAAATAAGTTCAACAATGGTATTTAAAGACAAAGATAATTTTTTGGTAAACCAGTCTGGGCAAATAGACTTCACATAAGTCAAGCAACGACATCCATGCTAAGCACCTAAGAAAAACATGCTTAAAACGTCAACATAAATTGGTGAATTCATAGGTTTAGTTCAAATGTTATCAATGTGGACCACAAGATTATCAAAACGTATGCGACAGTTATAGGAGATACAACTTCACATAAAGAGGCATTTACGGTGCTGATGATATC
>BQNB010054415.1:0-26697 GCA_026074375.1 Tanacetum coccineum
ATATATACTCTTGGATTGACACACAATCCAATTCACACAAATACACAATTTACACTACACACAATTCAATTTACACAACTCCACAAAGAAAATATAATGAAGATTTATGATCTTGAGGAGGAGGAATGAGATCACTTGATAACAATTCGTTTCTAGATGAATACGATTGTTCTTCTCTTGCACTTGATTAGAAGAAGGGAGGAAGAGGGAATTAATCACTTGAAACAAGATCAAGATATGTTAGTGATCAAGATATGTGTTTTAGAAAGAAATAAAGAAGAGAGAAAAGTAGATCTGAGAAAATTCATGGCAAGAGGTTCTGTTTTTTAGATGGGGTGGCCCAGTATTTATAGGAGACAAAAAGAGCCGTTGTACTGGCGACGGTCCCGACGGTCCCTAATATATAAGGGGGCCGCCAGGCCTATAAGGGGGCCGTCGTAGACTACGCTTCTCTTTTTTGTCTTTTTGTGGGGAAGGTGTTATCTGTTTTAGAACCTTCCATTTTGGGGGGAAAAATCTGATTTCAAATTTATTATTAATAATACATTTCTTTTATAAATAAATATTTTGTTTTTATATTTTTATAAAAACACTTTTATAGAAATGTAAGGTTTAAGAAAAATATTTTCTTAATCACTAATCATGATTTGTTTATCCATACCTTAAGTGATTAATCTTAGAAATAGAATTTTACGGTTAGTAATTTATAAACGTTTATTTTTATCGTAAAAGTTTTTACATTTTGTTATTATCAAAACATCGAGAGGTCGAAAAATATAAATAACGTTTTTAAACATTATTTGTATTAACAGTGATGATTTTTCTCTTGTCTTGGCTAACAGTAATTATCAAGAGTATTTTTATCATTTTTGTAGTCCTCGCAGTTAAAGCTTTGAGAAGAATCTAAATTGTGTAACTTTGTTTATTTCTAGCTTTATATTTGTACTCTTTGGCTTCTAGTGCTTTACTAGTAGCTTTTTTAATATAATTCTACTATTAAAAAAACATTTATAATAAAAAGTCTTTTATGATTTATACATTGTGAATGCTCTAAGCAAAGAAAAAACATAACATAAAAAAGCCTTGTTAATCAAAATTTATGTACCAATCAAATAGTAAATATTAGTGGGACTTGTATGTCATGGGTTAAGATACTTTGAAAAGGCTCATCCTTGTAGAAAGCAAAGCAAAAAATCGTTTTAATGAACTGCTCTCTTCGTCTTTAAATAAGTGTTCATTATTGACTTTTTAAGTCTTTTTTAATCAAATTTGACCTTAAATTATTTTGTTTGTATTATATAATACTTAAATTATAAAGTGCTGTTAAAAAAATATATAATACTTAATGAAAATTATATCAATGGAAATATATTTAAAACTAAATCAATTCATATATTTTGCATCAAATATTATATAACACAACAAGAAATAGTTAAGGTCAAAGTTGCTAAAAAATGACTTCGAAAGTCAAAAGTGGACACTTATTTAGGGACGGAGGGAGTATGATAAATGAATTTTCGATTCTTCTTTCAACTTAGAATCAATTCATACTAATTTTTTTCTAATAATATGTACACGGGCTTATACTACAACTTTTATGAAAGTTTTGATAGAAGGGTTTCTTTAAACCTTTGTTTGTTTTCTGACGTGATTTGGCTTAGGATTGCCAATTGTTCTTCGTTACAGGATTTTAGTTGAATGTTGAGAATTCTTCCAATGATTTCAAACCAAATTGTTGGTAATTCAAGAAGAAAATAAACAACAAATACAAACAAAAGCTTATTCTAAATACTAAACAATAAATATAAAAACAAACTCAAATGTAACAATACAAATTCCGTATTCAAAAAGTACAAAGAAAACAATGTTATTGACCTCTATTTAAGTCACTTTCTAGCAATCTCCATCATGACTTAACCTCCTTCACATGTTCAAACTAAATTCAAAATTCCCAATTCCAAACGCTAGAGATACTAGTCAAATTCAAATCGAACGATCAATTCACAAAAGCAATCCGAAACAAAATCGATCCAAAGCAAATGTCCATGACTTCAAAACGAACAATCAAACGTTAACCGACAAATTTAAACACGTTCAACCAAACAAACAAATCGGCTCAAACGATCTTCAACAAAGACAAACAGATTCAGGCAACCAACTTCAAAATCCCGACGAACGAAGATCCAAATTTTTAAACTGACAAATTTCCAAACAATCGAACAAACTTCAAACGACATGATAATAATCAAGTCTTCAAACACCAAATCGATCTTCAAATTCCAAATACCAAATACCAAATTCAAACTTAAATGACCCATTTATTTGATAAGTATTACGGTCAACTTCAAACATATTATATGTATCAAACAAATTCAAGCTAATGAATAACTTGACGAACGAGCTATAATAATTCAAACACCCCAAATATAATACGGATAATAATTCTAACGACCCACTTGTATAATAAGTATTACGGTCCAATTCAAAACGAAACATAAGAGATACCAAAGAACGAACGATATATTTCAAACAAATACTGATCAAACAAACAATGATTATCAACATACCAAGAGTCTAATGGCCCAAAATACTAAAGTGCAAACTCAAGTCCAATAGAGCTATCCAAAACCCGAATTCCATACGAATTACCAACCTGAATAAAAAATCCAACGAGTACAATAAAGAAAAAGTCAACCGACCAAAGACTGATTATTCCCACGTTAACACCTTCAATCCAGTGAATTTAAGAACCCCAAACAATCGATCTTTCAAACAAAATTTCTTTTTTTTTCTTTTTCATGGCTAAATGAACCTAGCTCATATACCACTTATTGGTAATTCAAAGATAAAACAAACAAACGAAACGGAAGTTTTATTCAAAATTACCAACCAAAATACAAAACCAAATTCAAAGGCACCAATTTAAAATTTTAATTCAAAAAGTACAAAGAAAACTAATGTTATTTGTCTCTATTTTATAGGCAACTAATGATCTAAAACTATCTAAATTTTAAACCGACTCAAATTAGAATTCATATTAGAAAAACTAATAGAAAACAAATTTACAAAACAAACCAAAGAGTTTAAGTCACTTTTTAACACAAATCTTTTTAGAAAAATGATTTACGATACTTTCATGCTCACAAGCTTAAGTTCTAGCACAAGAAAGTTATATAAGTGGCAGATATTGTGATGTGCCAATAATTTTACCCTTTTGATGAACAAATTTTTTAAACGTTTTCTCAATAAATTATATGTGGATACACAAATGTTTAAAACGTAAAATAACTACTTGTGCATCAACAAAAACTTGTTTTTAATCTGGAAAGCATACGTTTATCAACATAGTTAATGTTTGAAAACTTTGAAATTTCATCCCATAACATTTTAATAAACAACAGTTCTGTGCTAATGAACAAACGATGACAAAATGTAACAGTAACATAGCAATGTGGTTAGGTCCTTACAGGAGTGTGTCTGGACAATGTTTTAGAATCCTCTAGTTTCCTCATATAATGTCAACTAGGAAATTGATTAAATATAGTTAGGTCTAATTTGTTTGTGGGTGAATACGTTGAATAGGAATTGGTGGTTGTGATCCAAGGAGAATTATGCGACCAAAGATCATGATTGGTACATTGTGATTTGTGTTTAGGTACCAAACTACTTCTCATTAGTTTATTTAGATTCTATTTCTGCATTTTACTTATTAACTAGGTTTGTAACCCGCGCTCCGCTGCGGAGCGCGGGATTTTACATTAATTTATGTCTTATGACGAAAATACAACGATGGTCGTGCTGAAGGAGATGTAGGAGTAACAACAGCTACGGATAATTACTTCAAAATTTATGTAGAATTGTATCATGCAAAAATACAAAGGGAGCTCAGATGTATTAAGATTAGAGTGAAAAAAAATTCAAGCAGAAAAAAGATAGAAGAATCGTCTATAGTGGATCTGCCCTGCAAAATTTGGTAATCTAAAATAGAAGCACAATTTATTTGGCTGACTAATCAATTGGAGCGACTAACTGCATAAAGTAGACTCTCTAACCCGTTATTTCCATCTGCTTGCGAGTCTTATTTCATTTTCTTATAGAATATGTGCTAATCTAACTGCATAAAGTAGACTGTAGCTGATGCAAATCTTTTTAATAGGTTGACTTGTATGTAAAGTTGAATCAAATACTTCTATGTTGCTCCACGACCATTGGTCTACGTGTCTCGCCTCTATGCAGACTGGTTGAAGGGGTTGCCTAAATGTGCACTTGTGTCTTCCTTCTTCCTTTTCAAAACCAGGATCCATGTATAAGCTTTCTAGATAACGGCATTGACTGCCAAAGATATAAGTATGCCCAATCACCAATTGTGACTCCTTGCCGCCAAAATTCTGAATCGTGTATATCTTGACACCCAACTTATAGAGGCACCTACAGAAATAATATCACGTCAATAGATTGTTGTTAACAACGTACATTTATCCATCTGTCGTTGTTTATTACAACTAAGTATTTAATTATTCGTATTGGATTATCTTATAGTTACTGTGACAATCCGTATTTTCAGGTCATTATACATCAATAAACTCAAAACTATTTACTTTGAGACCTTACGTGTTTACTTTTACGTTTAACCGTTAAGTTAAATCGTGTAACCTAGAAAACAAATTTAAACATAAACCGACATTAAAAAAATATAAGCTTACGTCAAATATGTGTTATATGACTTTTACGAATATAATTTATAAGTCTACATATTTTATTTTACAAGTTTACGTAAACACTCAAATTTAACCTAGAACCGGGAAGTGATCTCGCAAATTGTGAAAAACATCTTTGGACATACAACAACTCTATACTACGCTTAGTCTACCTATAATAATTATATTATTATACTCACGGATAGGTTTTATAAGTTACATGTATTTTATTTCATTATTTTACGTAAACTATATAAGCTTGCATGATTTTGCATGCATGCATACATAAAACTAACAAATACCCTCACCACCTTTATACTAATACTTTAAACTATCATACATATTCAAAATAACATTTCCTTACCCCATATTGCTTCTAGAAATCAGCTACCTCCCAAAGAAGAAACTCCAACACCTCCTTTCCATTTATGTTACCCATTTCACTTTAAACCATGTATACCTTAACTCAAGACAAGCAACCAAGCCTAGTCACTTCACATTGTGTCTTCCCCCTCCTCTTTTCTTATGTTGGACATCCAAAACACCACCCCACAACCCCATGCTCACTCAATCTCCCTCTTGTGTGATGCAAGACACTATTTGCTAGCAAAGCTTCTTTAAACCCTTCCTCTTTTCTTCCTATATATAGATACCACCTAACACTCCCTCAATACACTAAAAACACTCTCAATACACACATATCTCAGATTATTTTAGTGTTCAAGCAAGGTATCAAGTTTTGGTTAAAGGTTTAGAAAGGGTTTAAAAGGGTACCAAGTTTAGGGTTTTCGAAGGTTTTGGGTTATATTTCGTGGCTCGTTGTGTTCATCTTTCTTCCAAACCATTGTAAGCATCAATATACAAGTTAGATTAGTCATACATATCATATATTCACTGATTCGCACGAAACGTGCTCGTCGAGTAATAGTATAAAATAGTAGTTCCTGTAGGATGTGAAAATTGCTTGAGGACAAACAATAATCAATCTTTCCGGTGTCAAAGTCCCAACGAGGTTTGAATTGAACAAATCACGATTATGTTTTTTAAGAATAATGCTTGATTATCTTTTAAGGCTTTTGGTTTTAAAAACTACTCTTTAATACTAAGAAAATTATACTAAAACAATTAAGCTACGAGAATTATACTAAAATGATCTAAAAGATTATAAAGATGCAAATACTTGCTAAGTGATGTGAAAAGTTCATTAAGTGTGAATTAAGGTTTATTAACGAATTAACGTCTTTAGAAAAGATCGTTATCTCACAACGTTGGCTTATATTGACAAAAATCTCTTTAAATATATTAATTACTAGATGTGTAGTTTAACTATTTTTTTGGATTTTGCCCTTAAAAATATTTAAACCACAAATCTAAATAATTCAAAATTATTAATCAATTAAACCTTTTTCAAATCCACACTTAAATCCCAAATCACAATTTCACTTAACAAGCACTAATTAAACTACTCGCTACTCATAATGATCAAATAAGCAAAGCAAATCATTTTTATACTAAGCTATACTAATATATTGAAAAAGGATAGAAAATGGAACCGAATTGAAGAGCCGCAAATAAACGATAACCACCCGGTTTAATAAGCTAAAGAAAATAGCCAAATTATATCTAATTCATTAAACCCTTAAGCTCCACGCCTCATGAGTTGACCGTTACAAAAAAAAACACAAACAACAACAAATTGTTATCATAAAACCAATTATAAAACACTTGCAAAAAAATCAGTTTAAAACATACACGACCCAAGAGTGCTTAAACCAAACCACAGGCCTAACAATTAAATTCTACAAACCCAAAGCAGCCTGCTACTAACCAATGCAAGACCAAATGGTAACGTGACCCCAAATCAAACACAAGCCCAAACTATTTCTACAAGCCAAACGCAGTCGAAGGCCTATTAGATGAATTTAAGAACTAGATTTAAACCAAACAAATTTCACAAAGCAATTCACTAATTTGACTAAGCCATAACAACATAAGCTCCTCGAAATACGGAAGCACAACTTAAATAAGCTCAAACAATATTAATTTCGTACTATTAATAACGTAGTACGTTCTCTCCTCTTTCAAGCCCGTCTTCCTCTCGAGTATTGGGTCGAAGCACTACTCACTGCCACTTACTTACTTAATATCCTCCCCTCCACGTCCATCAACAATGACATCCCTTACATAAAATTATTTAACAAACCAACCTCTTACACCCACATTCGCACGTTCGGATGCCTTCGTTACCCTTACACCTTTCCACCATACAAACTTGCCCCTCGCACCACACCATCTATCTTCCTCTGGTATATGCTTATAATCATCGTGGATACCGGTTGCCATTGACCTGACACCAACAAAATCAAATCATTTCGCATCAAGTGGTTACATTTGAACGAAACTGTCTATGTCCCTTCGAGATCCTAAACTGGAAACATCTATGTGTGATGAATATAAAGCTCTCATTGACAATAACACATAGGTACTTGTTCCTCGCCCATCAAATGTCAACATTGTCTGCTCTATGTGGTTGTATAAACACAAATATAATGCGAACGGGTCCTTAAATCGGTACAAAGCTCGACTTGTTGCAAATGGTCGTAGTCAACAACAAGGCATCGACTGTGATGAGACATTTAGCCCTGTTGTCAAACCTTGCACCATACGGACTGTTCTTACCTTGTAGTTTCTCGACCATGGCTATTCATTAGTTTATACATGAAGAATGCATTTCTTCACAGCCATCTTACAGAGACAGTTTACATGCACCAGCCACCAAGATTTACTGATTCAGCTCATTATGATTATGTTTGCCTTCTGCAAAAGTTTTGCTTTATGCCTTAAGCCAGGCCCCTCGAGCTTGGTTTCATGATTTCTAGCTATGTTATTCGAGCTGGTTCCTATCACAGCAAAACGGAATATCATCTCTTTTCTCATCTTTCACAAGGGCAATAACACAAATCTTACTTACTTACAATGTGAGATATTCATTCTTACAGCTTCTTCTACTTTCACTCCTGCAACGTATCATCTCTTTACTACATGTGGAGTTGCTATTGACAGTCTTGGCCCACGCAACCTATTTCATCTCGGTATATCTGCTCACCGTTCTATACCACTGGCCATATTCTTGTCTCAAACAAAAATATGCTACCAGAATCTTGAGCAAGCACAGATGCTAATGTAATCCTTACAGGACTCCAACTGACACCGAGAAGAAGCTTGACCTAAAGGATCACCGGGCACTGACCTAATTGAATCGCCGCCTTGCCGGATCGACTTCATACCTTTACCTGTACTGTCGAACCAATTTGTCATAATGCATTTTTAAGTTCACAGTTATGTCTTTACATCATATCCTCGAAGCCACACCGTAATGCTAGTATACGTGTTCTTACGTTATCTTACGAGGAACCACTGATCTTGATTACACTACTTTGGTCTACTACATCACAGCTTTTTGCATTCTCTGATGCGGACTAGGCAGGTTATCCGGACTACGCGCCGAATCTAACTTCTGGATACTGTGTTTTTCTTGTGACAACCTCCTGACTGGTCCTCCAAATTTCAGGACACGTTTGTCTCGTTCCATGATGAGGCTGAATTACCGCGGGGTTTGCGAATGTTGTAGCTTGATACATCTTAGATTCAGCAAACCTCCCTTCGTGAGCTTCATACTACTTTTCACAGCGACCTTGGTCTACTAGGAGTAATGTTAGTGCTGTACATACTAATGTGCTGCAAACCCTGTACAACATCAGCAGCACCAAACAATAGAATTGACTTCATTTTGTTTGTGACATAGTAGCAGCGAAGGTCGATGTTCGTATCTCGTAGATCACTATTCACATTTTGTATGGGTCTATACCCACTTTTACAGAAAATCTGATGCGCAGTCAAAACTTCTACACTTTCGTGCCTTTATAAAAACCCAATTCAACCGTGAAATCAAAGCTTTTCAATGTGATAATGGTGGAGAATTGGACAACAACTCCCTTCATGAATTATTTGCCATTAATGGCATTCAATTTCGTTTCTCATGCCCACGTACATCTCAACAAAATGGTAATCGGAGCCAAATCAATTTTCTCCTAATTCTTCTCAATCAAATCGCCTCCTTCCCCTATTCTTTCTCTGCATCATTAACCTTTTCAACAAAAAAATTACTATTCACCAGACCACTGTTTATCCAATCGCTACTGTTCATCCAAGCGCTACTGTTCATCCGAGCGTTACTGTTCATCGAAAAAAAAATATGGCTTATCATGATCAGCAATGGTATATGGATACTGGATCAACTACTCACCTTTTATCTCACACTAGTAACCTTCAAACCTCTTTCCTTAATCGTAATTTTTATTCAGTTATTGTCGAAAATGGATCATCTATACCTGTTACCCACTCTGGTCATGTACAAATCCCTAATCCATATCGTCCCCTCCACCTTAGAAATGTTCTTGTCACACCCAATATCATTAAAAACGTTGTTTCAGTATGAAAATTCACCACCGATAATAAATGCTCCATTGATTTTGATCCATATGGTTTTACTATACGAGATTATCGATACCGTCAAACCCTTCCTTCGTGTGACACAACGGGTGATCTATACCCCTTTAACACTTTGCCGCATCAGCCTTCCCCTACTTACTAATAACCTTTCCCTTTGCATCAACGTCTTGGTCACACTGGTGGACTTGTAATTCAAACTCTGTCGTCATGTGGCCTGTATCTTATAATAAAAATAAAAACACCAACACTTGTTGTCCGTGCCTTTCTGTCATTAGGTAAGGCAAAACAAAACTTCCTTTCAACCGATCGACCTCTATTGTTACATCCCCCTTTGACATTATTCACTCAGACCTTTGGACATCTCTTGTCTCTAGCATGAGTGGATAAAAATACCATGTTCTTCATGTCCCTTCTCGATTTCAGTATGCAGATATCTTCACAAAATGTATTCCATACCCGTTGTTTGTTGATTTCAGATCCAGTTTGAGCGTCCGCAAAACTCCCGCTCCAACTGCGGGGGCGTATTAGAGAACATATTATATTTAATGTAATCGGCCCATTGGACAAGCCATATCTGAATATTCTGTTGTATCCTATATATAGGTTGACTGTTATCAATAATAATCAAGCAATCAATCACATCTTTCACTAATAAGCTATGACAATCTGAACCAAATAAGCAAAACGAAATAAGCAACTATAAACTCAACAATTAATCACTTAGTTTAATCCTAATCTAAATCGAATTCTAAACGTAAACAATGAAACAAAAAGCTCACGATGAGAAATTAAGCTTACACTTAAGCATAAGAAAACTGGAGTATAACTCTAAATAAGTACTTCGAGATTTTAAACTAAACTAGAGAGAAAACATTTTCGATAAGCACTTAAAAGGAATTAGCACTTAAACACTTCAACGCAACCTTAATGATCAAATAAGCTAGATCGAGATCCAATGCAAACTGTATAAGCTACTGTCATTCTGAATAAACTATCGAGAAGCTTATTTAGTATTTAAAAAGTAAACTTAAAGAAATCTAAAACAACTTATTACAAGCGAAAATAAGCTAGAACTTTAAGAGAAAAGGAATTAAACAAACTCTTTAATAAGCTAAAACCAAACCCTTACAATATCCAGAATAAGCTGATAATCAGTTGTTACAATAATCTAATCTGAAACTAAATAAGCTAAAAAAAAATGAAAATAAGCTAAAACATTTATGAGCCAATATATGCCATTAATGCCCCTTCTAGAACCTGCTGACGTGGCTTATCATAAAATTAGATAGGAGGGATCAGGACTCGAACCTTGGTCCTCCCGTACATAAACAGATGCCCCAAACCATCTTGCTAGGCTTGATTTGTTGAAGTAACATGCAATTAAAATCCTTTTATCCACATGTAAATGGGCTGGTCTTGTTTATTCATTTAAGTAAACTAGGTCGGCCCATTCAAGGTGAACCGGGTCGATTCTTTAAGCGGGGCCAGATCCATTGGACTCGTAATTTCATGCTCATTCCAATGGAGTGGTCAGGGAATTTTACGGATTCGTTTGAACCTCGATAAACGTGAAAACGTTGTCAAAAGTTACCTGAAAATTACCGTTTTTGCTTCGTTTTTAATCATTTGTACCTGCAAGACATAATAACATAATACAAACATATTTGCAATATAATTATCCATCTTTTAGTGTTATTAGTCTGTTTAATACTCTCTCCTTCCCAATTTATTAGTCCCATTTTGACTTTTTGAAGTCTTTATTTTCTAACTTTGACCATAGATATTTTTATATGTGTTATATAATACTTGATGCAAAATATATGAATAGATTGGGTTTTAAATGTGTTTTCAATAGTATAATTTTCATCAAGTATTATATAATACAAATAAAAATTTTATGGTCAAAGTTAAAAAATAAAGACTCCAAAAAGTCAAAATGGGACTAATAAATTGGGACGGAGGGAGTAGTATTTTTTGGGGTATAAATGATGTGTATTTAAGCACACATCAAATTCCCTCACACTAAGCCATTGCTGGTCTCACACGCAATGTTTATAATACACGCTTGAAAAGAAATAATTTAACCCCTTAACTTATGACCCCTCACATCAAACAAAAAAAGAAAAGGTTCATTAAGAGAGTATAAAAATTATTTGTTTTTAAAGCGCCTCCGTTTTAACCACTTATTCATTAATTGATAAAATGATAAGTATAAAATTTTAATAAAATTTATTTAAAAGGCTTTAAGAAATGGAGTTCGTCATCCTTGATTTTCACAATCCCCAAACGAAGCTTAAAACGAAATCACAGCTAAATATAAGATTAGATACTAACACTACTCATAAATGCTAATTGTGTAAACGCAGCTACTTTTCGCTCCCTTAATCTTAATTTCCTCTAAGGATTTTATTCGAAAAATATAATGTGAAACGAGATCACTTTTTTTAATATATTAAAGCCTTATTACTATATAGGGGGCCGGTTTAAACTATAATTAGTTTGAAATACTTTCCTAAAGTGACGATATGCTGAGAATAAGGTCCACATTAAGGTTTTAATTTCGTATGATTTAGGGGTTATCCTTTTTATTTCATCAGAAACAACTCAACTATGAGTCCAAAGACGGAGGCTTTATTAAGATAACCTCGGAGTCGAAATTTGGCTTTATTATTATTATTATTATTGCAACATTATTATCCCTTAGTTCTTTAAACAACTGCAACATCTAGAGCGAACCAACCAGAAACAGTAGTCTTATTTCAACCTCGGTAATTTTCGTGACCTTTTTGAAGGCTGAGACATCGGAAGCGAACCGACAGGAAACAACAAACTTTTATCAGTCTGGGATTATTATTATTATTATTACTTCCACCCTTTAAACGACTGCAACATCGGGAGCGAACCGACAGGAAACAGTGGTCTTATTTCGGCTTTAGTTTATTACATTTTTATTATTATTATTATAACCAAATTTCAAGTCATGTAGTCTTTTAACTACCTAGACAACGGGAACAAGCCGTCAGGAATCGGTAGCCTATTTTCCCATAACACTGACAAAACCTCGATGTGTACCTTATTTTCATCAGAAGGAATCTCTAAGAAGTAATCAAAACTATGAATCGCAAAAACCAAATCAACTTTATTTATTGAATTTTTTTTATGGTTTTTAAGCTGATGGGAGCAAAAAGCCACAATTAACCTCTATGAGCTCTAAAGAGATTCAACTACTCCACGCTTAGCATCTAACTTATATTCAACTCTATCATTTGTCGTTCTTTGCAAATTTTTAAAGTTAAGCAAACGCTAAGTCTCAAAAGTTAAGGGGAAAGCTAGAGTTATAACTCGGTCAAGTCAAAAGCTACCTAGATCTACGGGCCTACTTATTACATACATTTCTGTATTTTTATATTTTCATCATTTTTTTCTTTTATTTATCTATATATATCTCTATACTATATTCATATATATTATATATATATATATAGATATATTTATCATATATATATTATATATTTCATAATATACCATAAAAATTTAAAATTTGGTCAAAACGGTTGCGTGGGAACACATATAGGCACAGGTATGATCACATTTTAGCATAAATACCCCCCACACTTAGAATGGAACATTGGCCTTAATGTTCAAAAGCATCGGGTTTTACCCTCACACTTAGGAACGAAAAAGGCAAATGCAAAAAATTCCAAGTGTGAAAGGGGTAACAATACATATATAAATGATCAGGATCGAAGATTCCAATAAGCAGAAGATCGAAGACCGGATGATTGGAGGATTGAAAACAAGCACGGGTCTTCACGATCTTAAGAAATCCTGCAAAAAACGGAACCTCAAACCAAAGAAAGAAGCACGCCCTCAAAATTAGGCTATAAAATCACACACTTATTTATTAAGAAATAAAAAGAAGAAAAGACACGGGTTGCCTCCCGAGAAGCGCTTGTTTTTGTGCGAGTCTCTAGCTTGACTCTCGAATTTCTTTGTCCTTGGGGTGAAAACTGACCGAAGATTCGGTCATCAATGAAATTTCACTTAAAATATGATATTTATTTATCAAGAAATTATCACTCAGAAGATATGGAGTTTTTCTTGTAAAAGAGAAAACTCCATTGATAAAGAAAATCCTAGGATCAAAAACTACATTTTAGTCATATAACTCGAATGAATCAGATGAGAGGGATCCAAAATGATCCTTAAGAGAAAATAGGTCAAGATGAAATGATAAGCGAGAAGAATTAACCATGCCATGACAAATTTGGTGAAGAATATGTCTTGCATAGACTTATCAGAGGTTAATTCTTCAAATAGAGGTGGATTTGAACGGTACTGTGCACCTCATCCATTATGGTCTCTGTTTCGTGCTCATCACAATGCTCGTTCTGAATATTAAAAATTAGATTATCATAATTCAAAGTGTATTCAGAATCGAGCTCAGATGGATTAGTGTATGAAATATCAAACGAATCAAAGAAAGAGTCAAGAGAATCCAGGGGTGTCACGGATACCCTTGGGATTGGAACGGAATCATCACTATCCTTTAAAGGATTTAATTTGATTTCCTCGTCCTCCATTAAAAAGGTATCGGGTGGTTCCCCTATAAGAGTATAGATCTCTGACTTATCGGCTTTTGAATGATCATCCTTTAATAAATTTTCAAGAAAAAGGATATCTCCCTCAGGATTATTATTAAGCTCTAAAAGAGGGAGATCTCTCGGGATTTCATCATTTAATAATCCTTCTAGAAAAATAATATCTCCTTCAGAGTCATAGATGCCATTATTAATACCCGGTGGTATCAAATCATCTAGAGAAAGAAATGGGTCGGTCTCCTCCAAAAGTAAGTCAATTTCCCTGGAGGGAGTAAGAGAAGAGGATAGAGACTCAACGACAGGGCCAGGAGAAAGAGTGAGACTACCACTCAAAGAATTGTTTTTAATAGAAAGGTTATCAACAATATCAATTCTATAAATGAAATGGTCGGCACGTCCCGTAGGATTATCTAAAGCTTGAAAATTTTTCTTCTTTAAGCCGAGATGGATATGGAATTAATGGCTCATGAGGATTAGGCTCAATGTTTTCCTTGGGTTTTGGTGCATAAATTAGTGGAGTATTTAGAGGTGGGACAAGTGGTGTGCTCTTAGAGCTAGCAATTTCCACCACTTCTGTTATGGTCTCTGGTTCTTGTTCCCTTTCGAGAAAATTAGAATGAGAAAGAAAAGATCCATTCAATGTCAAGACATCCGTACTAGTAATCAATTTAAGCTCTGTAAGAGGGTTCGTTCTGATGTTGCTCGGAAGCTCACCTAATGGTCTTTCTTGAAAATCTGCCATTTGACCCATTTGATTTTGCATTAATTGAACCGCTGCTTCTTGATTTTGTTCATAAGTTTCTCGCATGCAAGCAAAATGATACTCAAGAGCTTTGACTTGTTTAGTAAGAGCGGTAATGGCATCAATTTGCGTTGAGGTACCACCACTACTCGAAACTTGAGGTTTATATCTACAAGTTCAAACTCTAGCTTTATTCTCAATAATGGTTAAGGCATCTTGAGTATTTCTTGTCATTAGATTTCCACTTGCTGCGGTATTGAGAGAATCTTGATCAGATTAACATAACCCGTTATAGAAAAAATCAATTTGGTGAAGGAGAGAGAATCCGTGACGAGGACATTTCCTTAATAAATCTTTGAATCTTTCCTAAGATTCGATAAAAGTCTCACCGAAAACTTGTTGAAAGTTCGTGATTTCTTTTCTAAGCTCTCTGGTTTTAGAATGAGGGAAAAATCGATTCAAGAACTTTGATACTAAATCATCCCAAGTCGTAATGGAACAAGGAGGTTCGTTCTCAATCCATGTCTCGGCTTCTTTTTTAAGAGAAAACGGGAATAAGATCAACTTCACGACATCATCAGACACTTGGTTTAGTCTTAGAGTTTGGGTTATTTGGTAAAATCTCCTAATGTGTGAATGAGGATCATCATTTTTAAGACCAAAGAAAGGATTGCTACTTACGAAATCAAGTAACTCGGTTTTTAGTTCAAACTCGTCTGCTAGAACGGCAGGAACAACGATAGCATTCTCAATACCTATGATAGGTATTCGGAGTAGCTCTTCCATCGGTCTCAAATGATCGGCCATTTGGACGTCTTCAGCATTCTCGTCCTCTCCTTGTATATGATCATGAAAAAGATTTTCGGACTCAGATTCTTCTACTTAACGAAATTGTAAACTTTTCTCGGGATTGGGAAAATGTAACTCGATTTGGTTTGAAGAAGATTGCACGCTTATGTACCAAAAGTAAAACGGAGAAATTTGGTGTTTCATAAGTTTTAGAAATTCTTTGTAAATCTTTATGATCCTCATTTTTATTATATATATAAAAGAAAAGGAAAAATAAAATAGAAATAGAAAATATATTATTTTTTTTTCTTATTTATTTCTTTTATTATTATTTTTTTTGGATTTTAATAAAAAATAGAATAAAATAAAAATATTTTTGGTATTTTTTAAAAATTTTTTATAAAAAAGAAAATAAAATAAAAATAGAAAATATTTTTTTGATTTTGATTTTTTTATTTTTATAAGAACGAACTTAAACTTTCAAAAGAGAAAGGATCTTCAAGGCATTCACTCGCGAAACAAAAACGTGATGATCGTAACAAAACCTCCCCGGCAACGGCGCCAAAAACTGATTCGCACGAAACGTGCTCGTCGAGTAATAGTATCGAATAGTAGTTCCCGTAGGATGTGAAAATTGCTTGAGGACAAACAATAATCAATCTTTCCGGTGTCGAAGTCCCAACGAGGTTTGAATTGAACAAATCACGATTATGTTTTTGAAGAATAATGCTTGATTATCTTTTAAGGCTTTTGGTTTTAATAACTACTCTTTAATACTAAGAAAATTATTCTAAAATTATACTAAAACAATCAAGCTACGAGAATTATACTAAAATGATCTAAAAGATTATAAAGATGCAAATGCTTTGCAAAGTGATGGAAAAGTTCATTAAGTGTGGGGGGGAAAAACTTAAGGGGTTTTTTTATTAAAAATGAATTAACGTCTTTAGAAAAGATCGTTATCTCACAACGTTGGCTTATATTGACAAAAATCTCTTTAAAAGATATTGATTACTAGATGTGTAATTTAACTATTTTTTTCGAATTTTGCCCTTAAAAATATTTAAACCATAAATCTAAATAATCCAAAATTATTAATCAATTAAACCTTTTTTAAATCCACACTTAAATCCCAAATCACAATTTCATCTTAACAAGCATAATTAATACTCGCTAATCATAATGATCAATTAAGCAAAGCAAATCATTTTATACTAAGCTATACTAATATATTGAAAAAGGATAGAAAATGTAACCGAATTGAAGAGCCGCAAATAAACGATAACCACCCGGTTTAATAAGCTAAAGAAAAAGGCTAAATTCTATCTAACTCATTAAACTCTTAAGCTCCACGCCTCATGAGTTGACCGGTACCAAAAACAACACAAACAACAACAAATTGTTATCAAAAAACCAATTATAAAACACTTGCAAAAAAAATCAGTTTAAAACATACACGACCCAAGAGTGCTTAAACCAAACCACAGGCCCAACAACTAAATTACTAAATAAACGCAGCAATAGTGAGCGCTTAATATAACCATGCCTCAAGTACACAGATGGTAGAAAAGGACTCTCCATTAATGTCTAAATAGGACGGATATAGACACGCTCATCATCTTCCTTAAATTGGTTTCTGTAAACAAGTCTGATTACAGACGCTGTGTATCGCGCCAAGCTCATCACTGTGTCGTAATGCATTTTAGAGAACTCTCAGAGAGTTTAAAGCCTAGGAACACTTAAGTTTCACAACGCAATTCACTAATTGACTAAGCATAACACATAGCTCTGGAAAATAGGAAGCACACTAAATAAGCTCAAACAATACTAATAAGCTACGACAATTTGAACCAAATAAGCAAAACGAAATAAGCAACAATAAACTCAACAATTAAGCACTTAGTTTAATCCTAATCTAAATCGAATTCTAAACCTAAACAATGAAAAAAAAAGCTTACGATGAGAAATTAAGCTTACACTTAAGCATAAGAAAACTAGAGTATAACTCTAAATAAGTACTTCGAGATTTTAAACTAAACTAGAGAGAAAACATTTTCGATAAGCACTTAAAAGGAATTAGCACTTAAACACTTCAACGCAACCTTAATGATCAAATAAGCTAGATGGAGATCCAATGCAAACTGTATAAGCTACTGCCATTCTGAATAAACTATCGAGAAGCTTATTCAGTATTTATAAAGTAAACTTAAAGAAATCTAAAACAGTTTATTACAAGCAAAAACAAGCTAGAACTTTAAGAGAAAAAGAATTAAGCCCTTTAAACAAACTCATTAATAAGCTGAAACCAAACCCTTACAATATCCAGAATAAGCTGATAATCAGCTGTTACAATAATCTAATCTGAAACTAAATAAGCTAAAAAAATGAAAATAAGCTAAACTACATCTAAAATCTACTACTAAGCTCACCAACTAAAATGTGGGGGGTGCCGTTTTTATATATAGGGGGAAGAGGGGTATTTATGTAACTTTTCCTAATGATTGCCTTCATAAAGTAGCCAATGATTGGCGTGGAAATATGAACCTCGGATCGTTAGGTGGAATGCAGAGGATCCAACCGTTGTTTGAGCTCAATGTGTCCATGAAATTAGCTTCTTTCGTACGCAAAGAACTCGTCCGTTTGATCACCTACGCCCTCTTTCATTTACACATTTGAGAAATGAATTGATATAGAGATTATTCCCCGCCATGTGGCCAATTTCTACTCGACCTCCCAATAGCTAGTGGTTTGGCACGTGACAGAAGATGATTTATTTACAAAACATGTGACTCTGACGTCACTTCCAACTCTACAAATCAAAATTTTATTATTTTATTTTGGGCTTTAATATGGGCTAAGATAATAATAATGGGCTGGCCCGACCCATAAAATGGGTTACGGGCTGGCCCAATAAAATTCGAGGGCACTGTTAGACTCGTTTTCTTGCGCTCTTTTCAATGGCATGCTCGGGGACTTTTCACGACTTCATCTTGATTTTAAATAATAAGCACTTTTGATCTAGACGAACCCGAAAATACTTATTTTTGATTAGTTTTCAATCTATTTTACCTGCAAGACATAAAAATACAAAACAAACATATTTGCAATATAATTAAGCATATTTTAGCATTTTTAGTTCGATTAATAGTGTTTTACGGGGTTATAAGGATGTGTGTTTTAGCACACATCATTCACTCATATATATTACAAATATATGTTTGTAGCCTTAAAACCTTGTTTTTCGAAAAGAACCTGATGTATGCGTTTTCTTTTAATTATTTCACCACTTAAAATCGATCGTTGTGAAAAATATTGGTACTACACTTAAATATAATGTTATAAGTACAACATGTTCGGATTCTAGGTTATTTGGAATTAATTTGTTAATTTAAACGTAGAAAACAAGTTCATGCGTTTATGTGTAAAAAGTGTCCAAGTGGCTGACTTTAGAACATATTTCGTACCATTTAAAATAAATGTTTTATTAGACCTTTTTACCTTTGGGGCATACCATGAAATTGTCACGAAAATGAATTGTGCATACCTAAGAATTTTTTTTATAAACCAAAGTAGTCAAATTTAAATTCGAGATTCAAAAAATAAGAAACATGGAAGATGAAGAAGATTGCAGATTAAAGAGGAAGAAGAGAAAGAGATCTCTCTCAAGGACTCTAATTCTTTCACAAAACTTAATCTCATTATTTTTAAATTCAACAAGTCTAGCCTCAACTTGTGATAAACCTCTTTTGTAGTTATACAAGTCAGTCTCACAATCACTAAGTTCTTCATTTAACTTGATAATCTTATTGTTAAGGTTTTCTGTGTTTTTCCTACATGATTTAGAACAAAAGGAATCATCATATACCTAGAACTTCTTGAAGATGTATATGCCATTAATGCAAAGTTTGTAGGATGCTCTTCTTCTTATTCAAAGCTTCTCAACAGGCTCTGATACCACTTGTTGTTCCCAAACTTGGATCTTATGCCTTAGGTTATAAGGTTATTGTTATCTTGGATAAACACAAGGTAACAATGAGAGAAACTTTGTTAATGAGTTTCACCAAAGGCTATGCGGAATCTAACCTTTAGTGATCAAGAAGATAACAATGAAATGAAAATAGTGAATAACCAAAAAGCTTTAATATTATTAAGAGAATAATACGAGTACTCTGACAGTACTAGGGTTTACAAAACCTTAAAGCTATGATAGTAGTATGTGAAAGATCTGTATATATGATGTATGTGTCTTTCTACTCTAACCTAAGGACTCCTTTTATAGCACAAGGAGCCCTGTACAAGATAAGACCTAAACCGTATCTCCTAAATAAAAGATATATACACAAGATACATTCCAAATATAATAATAACGCGTATTTGACTCAAAGTAATCCTTATCTTCAATCAGCAGTGGAAAGTCTTCAAGTAGTGGAAACCTTGGCAGTGGTAGAGATACACTAACAGTGGAAAAAATCTCTAGCAGTAGGAACCATATAATTAGCAGTGGGAATGCCTTAGCATTTTATTCCCAACAAGTTTTCTTAAACTCCGGTGACTCTCCTCTTTCGATGGGTGAAAGTTGGTTAATGTAGGTAATGGGGTCAAGAGTGTAGATGTTCACGGGGTCTCTTTCTCCCCCTTGGTGTGGAGATGGTGAGGGTGAATCGGATGATTCAGAGTTGGAAGGAGTTGGAGTTGGAAGACAAGGCCTTTTTCCATCTTGCCTGATTCGGAAGACTCTCTTCTTAGATAGAGGGATCATTACGTAATCCACAAGACTGAGATCATTTGAAAGTGCATAAGGATGATCAATACGAACATGCTCAAGGAGGCGAGTGAGGTGAATTTCATAAGAAAGAGTCATGTTGGCACTTTTGAAATTTAGGTTGTTCAGATTTAAACGCAGTTGGTTGTCTAACAACTGATTGGTTTCAGAGTGGTTGTAAAACCGGTTTCCCCAAGGCTGATGGTTTTGCAAACTTAGTATCCACACTATTTCTTTTTAACTTTCTTAATTCGTTTTTCAAAGCAGCAATTGCAAAAACCTCTTCTTGAAGCTGAGCTTTCAAATCAACATTTTCAGTAGATTTATTGTTCAGTTGTTTAATTAGAGAAGCATTTTGGTCTCTAGTTTGAACTCGTGTCTTTTTGATAGAATCATAAAGATCTTTGTAAGTTTGTTTCAAATGCTCATTTTCCTTATGTAAATGTTCATTTCAGTAAGTAATTTAGCCACACTATGTTCCAATTCGATGTTAATTGTTTCAACTTCATCTATGTCATGTTTAATCTTGGCTTCATCACTTTTTTCTTTCAAAAATTGACCATGTTGCACTGATTTTAATGTTTTATTTTGATATTTAAGTTTAAGAGCAATACAATGTGCTTCCATTCATGAAAATTCTTTTTGAAATTGGGCAACGGTCTTTTTGAGAAAAATATTTTTAGACTCGAGAGATTGGTTTAAAAATTCAGTTGTCTTGTTATCAATTAATGAATCAAGCGTAGGACTTTTAGCTTGACATTTTTCAGTATACTGGTCAACCCCTCCTTCATTATTGAATTCAGGTTGCTCAGTATGCTGTTGTCCTATAGCAAAGATATTACATTCAACAGTCAATTGTACCTCAAAAATTGACTCTTCGTCATATACGGGTATGATATCTGCATCATCAACTTATGCATCATTCCCTGACCTGCTGCTTGTATCCTGCTTTCCAAATTCTGTCCCACTACTTTCCGTGACAACCAAACCAATGTCCAATGCTTTTCCCAAATCAACCTTACTCTCTTGCTTCAGCATGTGCCTTTTATTCACCCTTCTGTCATATAGTGTTTTATGACGTGTTCTTTCAGCAACGGACTTCTTTACATTACTCATGTGTTGAAGTAATATTTCTCTGAACTGTTTAACTTCGATTCCAGTGTATTCAGCAAAATACTTGTCTGTCATTTGATTGTCATAATCTAAAGTAAAGTGCGAATCGATGAACATCTAAAATTTTGTCTGTTGATCACCCAAAAGGTTGCCATGGATCCATCTTCTTGAAATTCATCTTTTTCAAGTTGCTTTTGTAGTTGATCTACATTGAGGAACATCATACTTGTGAAAGCCTCATTATCTTGACCAAAGAGTGACAGAAATGCCTATTTGAATCCATGTTCGATGCGAGTGCCTTTTAAGTCTTCTTTAAAAAGAACCTGAAGGTGTGAATGAAGAGAACAAAAATATGCCATGCATCTCTCTTTTGCTTTTGATATTTTGTATTTCATTGCTTGCATATCTTTTGTTTCCATTGTATCGTATTTGTTGTAAAATGAATTACGGATCTTAAGTAGATAAAGTGATTTGTTGTTGTTTGTTATTCGGAAAAAAAAATCGTTGTTGACGTTAAAGTACTCAATCTTAATTAACGATTATAAAAAAACTTGAAATAAGGACTAACTATGTAATTAATTAAAATTAAAAGTTAAATATATAATTTTGAAAAACAAAGAAACTAAAGATGTAAATGTTTGAAAAAAGAAGGTTAAAATTAGAAAACTTATAAAACAAATGGCTACTAGTAATAAAGTTTATTAAACTGAGGGCTTAAAGTGACTCTTTTGGAAAAGAAAGGGTAAGAAATGTAAAACTATAAATTCAAACAATATTAAAAAAAAATTCAAGGTTATAGATAGCGTGAGGCGTGGCGTGGCGGCATAGCCAAGCCTCAAGCTTTAGCTTGAGGCGTAGCGGCATGGCGTTTTTGAGGCGTGACTTAAGGCGGCAACAAATATTTATAGATTTATAGATTTATATCATATTTCATAATTATATGAATGATAAGCATTAGTAAATCCAAGCCCAACTCTAAAATATTAGTAAAATCTCAAATATTAGTAAATCCCCTAAACCTTTTAAAAAAGGCGCCACACCTTGAGCTATAACGCGCCTTATCACGCTTTATCACGCTTTATATCACGCAACGCCTAGAGACGAAGCCTTGGACCGTTTTGTAACGTGGAGGCCACGCCTCGCGTTATAGCCTCGCTATGGTGCCGCTATAGCGCGCCTTTTAGAACCCTGAAAAAATCAACTCATGCACACATTATTTATTTCTGTTTCATCTTCTTCGCAAAAACATGTACGGTTATAGTTTAGGTTACGGGGATTCGTATGTTGATTATCGACCAAGATCAAACACGTTACGATGATTATTGGAGGATCGCGATTCTAATGGTATATGTTATAAGACCCGCGAACGACGAAATTCAAAACCGAAAAACCCAAAACAAGTCTAAACAAAATCGTTTAACCTTGTATATTTCGCCTAATACAAAGCATAAATCGCCTGCATAATTTGGTGGTATAAAAACTGGTATATTTTGCCTGAGTTTAAATCTTGCATATTTCGTTCAAATAAAAAATTTGCATATTTCGCTCAACCTAAAACGTGCATATTTCGCTCAACTGTTACAACATATTTCGCTGAACAACTTAAACCTGCATATTTCGCTGTTATTTTCGAGTTTCTTGTCTTTTTGCTAAAATTCACAAACTGTCTAAAAGTTTGGATCTGTGTTCCCTTTCACCACAAATACCAACTAAAGGAACCCAACAAAAGGCTGAAATAAGCTTGTGGATAAGCTGTTTAGCAAATAGAATAAGCCATAAACAAACGTTCAAATAAGCTACTTAATAAGTTTGAAAAAGTTTAATACTTTTGTGTGAGATAAGCAACACTAAACAAAAATAAGCTACGAAAAAATAAACCTAAATAAGCTATGGAAATTAGCCGTAACCTTTTTTTAAAAATAAGCATGAAGAAGCAGTTTAAAGCCCAAATAAGCTACAAGCTTAACAACTAATAGGCTAAAATCTAAATAAGCTATGTAACGAAATAAACTTTGTCAACAAAAGAAGCATAAACATACGAAGCCCAAAATAAGAGAAAAGATGGAAACTTACATAAACTGAACAAAAGAAACACATCACAAACTTACACAAGTATTGTGACGTTCAAACTTACACAAATTTGTGTAAAAGAAACGTTTGTTTTGTTTTAGTAAGAATTTTGAAAGCCCATCAATAGATAAAAAATGTTTGTTATGTTTTAAATTGTTACGAGAGGTTTAAGATGAAATAAGCAAGAATAAGCCAACACAATAAGCCCAAAATAAGCACAAACACAATCACTAAATCCACCCGATACTCTGGTACCACTTGTTATCCCACTTACTGATCCATATCACAACACAATAAGCAATACCAATAAGCTATAAGCCGAATGGAATAAGAAGTAGAGAAAGGAAATGTTGACCCCAATAGAATAGATCTTGCTTAGCTTGTATAAGGCTAAGTTGTATTGAATAAATCCAAAAAAACTATGATAGAAACTTTGATTGTGAATATCAAAGAATATGTGGAATCTAGTCAATGATACTAAGAAGAATTTCAATAACAAACAATTTACCAAACTTTCAGCCTCAATATAATATGAACACTCTTAATAGTGTTAGGGTTACAAAGCCTTGAAGCTAATCAACTTAGGTTAAACTATGATGAGATATGTATGAGAGATATAAGATATATCTAACCTAATACCCTATGACCTCCTTTTATACACCAATGAGTCCTACTGGGTTTACAATATATTCCTGAGTTATCATGATCTTCTAATCAAATAACTTATACGTATCTATTAAAAAAATATCTCATCCATATCACATAAGAAGTGCTAACTTATAACCACCAGTATTAACTTTCTTAGCAACATTAACTTTATACTAACAACAGTAACTTTACATCAGCAGTAGTAACCACTTAGTATATTTTCCTTGAACTTCTTGAGCAGCAGTAACTTCCACTAGCAGTCTTAACTTTTGCACTAGCAGTATTAATCACTTAGAATATTTTCTTCAGTCTTCACCAGCAGTAGAAATCATAACCAGCAATAGTAACTTCAACAGCACTAAGAAGTCTTTTTATCCCAACAGGAAAGTTGGAAGATTATATTAGAGAGAGAAATAAGAGTGGAGGGGTTTCACACATAAAACACACACATGTGAATGAACCAACACCTTCTCCATGTGTGGAGAGAGGCTTTTATAGTCCAAGGCCTCTAGTAGGCGTATGGGCTTTGCTTAATAGACCGGGCTTGGCTTAAAGTGGGCTAAGAGCCCAAAACACGGACAATATTAGATTACAATTCAACCCCGTTAAACCCGACTAGCCTATTACAAACTAAGACTAGTAATGACTTAAGATGACCTCAAACATTCTTGTTGACTTATATAAAAATAAGGGTAACAATCATGCTAGAGAATTTTGAATTTAACATAAGTCTTTTAACACATGAAATCTGTGGCATAGACTTTTACAAAAATAACATAAACATCCCCCCACTTGAGATAAATTATATTGAAAGTAATAGTGATAACAAGGGGTCTTCATCGATCAAAATGGTGGGTCTTCCATGAAAGCGCATTTCCCGAACCTTTCCACTTAAACCAAGGACTTAAGCAATCAACAACTCCCTGACTATGGATTATAGACTACACAGTAGGCTAAGGCGAAATGGTGTAACGAAACATTCATAAATTTGGTTTTTAGAAATGAAAGAAAGGCTTAAAGGGGTGTTTCTAGGGGTATCTTGCACTAAAAATGAGTGCAACAAAGGGTTTTTCACGGGTTGTCGACAAGTCAATGTGACAAATCGTTAAACACACAGAATAATACACATATGGGCTGATTTGGTGTAAATCCTAAGATGTTGCATTTTTTAACTATTTATCCCAATTGCACCGAGAACAATCAATACGATACTCGTCTATGGTGTTGCAATGATGTACGGGCCAAGTTCTAAAGTCTACAATACCACCGGCACACTCATATTTGGTGGATTATGTCATATAAGAAAACAAAATATAAGGCTATCCTCACCAATGGAATAATGGGTAGTTGTTCTCGGCATAGATCTATTATAGTTTTGGTAAAGAAAAAAATGTAAAAAATTTAAAAAATGGCATAATTTTTCAAAATAAACTAGATAAAATAAAGGCAAAAATCGGTTAAGTGGTAATTCTACTCCCATCCCCCCCACTTGAGTTGTACAATTTCCCTATTGTACATAAAATTATAAAAATTGAAGGTAAGAGTAGAATTAGAACAAAAAGACTCCTATGAGTTTGCTCGATATGATCAAATATACACGTATTACAACGTGTCCCGCCTTGAGATCCATGAGCAAACACCGAATCCTTGAATTCACTAAAACAAACCATGTGCATTATACTATAATAACATCAAGTAAATAAATTAAATAAAATAGAAAACATAACTCACTTTTGTAGGAATCACGGTTACATTTAGCATATGCAACAAGCCTTTTAAACCCCTCGGTGTCTCGAGTGGACGAGTGAAGTCTTGTGAGGGTTTCCATGGAACACACCCACAAAGTTCGTGACAAATGTACAAGTTTTTTCGAAAATTCAAAATCATTTTGAAAAGTTTTCTAAAGGAAGAAGTTGCGGCGTAACTGAATCGATCCAGTTACACCGTAGTTAAGTGGACCTGGGAAAATATTAAAACTAGGAAACCAGTTACGGCGCAACTTGGATGTACCAGTTACACCATAGTTATTTACTGTAGTCGTTGTCCTAAAATTCCAACTTAATTATGAGCTAAGACGACTTCCTTCGTCTTTCCTTCCCAGTAGGAACCTGCAAAACCAAACAAAATACAGAAATGAAATAAAAGAATATAAGACAGATTATCTCTTGACAAGCACTTTTGTTTATTAATGAGTTTTAAGTTAGACTCAAATCGGGTTTACGTTGTTGTGAAATAGAGAGTCTCTGCCCTCTTTTTTGTATCTACTTTTGTAATATTTCTTTAATCGATGCCTTTTTACCTTGAAACAAATTCCGTCTTTACCTATTAGTTCTACAGTTCCGTATGGAAAGACCCATCTTACCGTATAAGGTCCATACAATCTTGTTTTAAGCTTCTCGGGGAAGAGTTTCAGTCTGGAATTGATGACTATAACTTCCTGACCTTCCCTAACTTCCTTATCTTGTATCCTAGCGTCGTGTTATCTCTTCGTCTTTTCCTTGTATGCCTAGGAATGCTCATAAGCCTCATTCCTTAGTTCTGCTAATTGATTCAACTGCAAAACCTTATTTTTCCCTGCAATATCTGTTAATACAAATATTGTCTAAAAACGTTATTTATATTTTTCGACCTCTCAATGTTTTGATTATAACAAAATGTAAAAACATTTACGATAAAAAATAACGTTTACAAATTATTAATCGTAAAAATTCCATTTCTAAGATTAGTAATCACTTAAGGTATGAACAAACAAATCATTAAGCA
>BQNB010054416.1:0-19224 GCA_026074375.1 Tanacetum coccineum
CCTACCAGGTTGTCATTTACTAACACATTCCTAACGTTCTCCTGAACGTTCTCATTAACCACATTACCATTCTGATTTCCAATATTTCCTTGGTTACCAACCTGAGCTAGCATGGCGGGTAAGAGGTTTTGCAATTGTTGGGCAATGATCGTCGAGAAGTCGGGTGCTCCCCCATTGGCTCCCTCTACATTCCCATTGACTCCCTCTACACCTCCATTAGCTCTTAAACCTTGGTTATTTCCTTGACCATTCAAATCATCAACACGCTCATCATTACCCAAAACAGTTTAGTGGTGTGATGGTTGACGACTTAACTCCACAATCATATCAATCTCATTCCCCGATAATACATACTTATACTATTTAGAGAAAATAGATAAGTAATATAAATAATTATTTATAATTAATAATTATAAATATATTTTGACAAGTCCATTCGATAACCCTTAGACACTTCAAAATAATCATTATACGGTTGAAAATGAAACGTTTACTCATAATAAACACATTAGAGAAGTTTCGAGAAAAAATATATTTTTTGTCTTTTAGTGAATTTATTAAATAAATAAAATAATTAAATATTATTTTATTATTTAAAATCAAAAATCGTGTTTTTAAGAAAATTTCTAAGTATAAACTTTTTACGAAATTTCGACATGACTTGTACGTTTATACAATGTTTTCCAAGGTTTCAAACCTTATTTTCAACAATTTTTCACAAATTCGACACATTTTGATAAAATTCCAAAATCTCAATCTTTAACGCTTACTAAAACGTTTTTTTCCCAAAATATCATTCAATATCACTTCGTAAATACATTTCCACTTTCAAAAGTCCATCAAAACTTTCATTACAACTAAATATCGCTTATTGGGCTTTAAGGAGGACATTTATAAGTCCAAAATATAATTCAAGTCCAAAACCAAGGTCCATTTACATATATAAGTATATACTTATAAGTAAAAAATAATCCGGACCACAATAAGCGCTCCCATTAAGCCGCGGCTTAAATAGACTTGTTGGGCCGCGAGTCCATAAACTCCAAAATACGTATTCGGGCCATCATAATTCCTAAGTTATTCAGTAAACGTTTGAGGAGCTAGGGCACTTAAATCGTAAACCGCACAACTCAATCAAACTTAATACCAAGATGAAACCTCTTGAATATTAAGCTCCCTAGAATTGTGATATGAATAATCGTGTTTTAAGCGTTTAATAAATAATCTTGAAAAGTTAAGCGATGAGAAGCGTTAATTAAAGTTATGTCTTGTAATGTTTTAAACATGATTTTATACTTTTTCAAAATGTTACATTTTAGACCCTTGAGTTTGAAAAGTGGCAAAATATACCCTTGGGGTTTGCACTTTACGGATTGGTCCTTCAGTATTAAAAGATATACACAAGTAAACCTTGTACTTTGTGAAAAGGTGACATAATAGACCCCTATAGTTATAACTTTGATAAAATGACATATTCAGCCCTTCTAGTTATTAATTTCAGAAAGTTACGATATATACCCCTTGCATGGATTATAATTACAAAACATGTCCAAATTGCCATGCAAGCTTATTTTAACATTTCAAAAGATATTTATAAGTTATAATAAACTAAAATATGAAGATTTAACGCAACGAAAGTTTAGAATAACGATTCGTTAAGCTAGGAAGCAAAACGGGTCAAATTAGGGTTTCCCAACGTAAACGCGCGGTTTAAGTACAAATTCTTCAATAATCAATAAAGGCATTATTTTAACATATTTAAGCATGCTAGGATAGATTATAACAATATTTAACCATTATAACATTTAGTTTTAAGAAAAACATAAAATTAGGGTTTCGGGTGTACGGTTTTGGATCAAAATGGAAAATGAGCATGAATTGAGTTATGAAACTTTAACAAGAGTTTATTTAGGATCATATGAACATTATAAGAGTGTAGGAGCAGAAGTAGAACATCCAGAACCTGGGTTTGAGCTTATAGCTTGAAAACGGGTTGAAATCGGGACTTTTAGCTTCGTACGCACAAGAGTAACGACTCCCTTGCTTCTTTCTTGGTTTTTTTTGCTTCACTTATGTTCTTGGGACTTCTTAGGATCTATTAGAATTCATATTGAGAAAAGTATTGCTGCTATGATGGGTTATAGAGGAGGAAGTGGGGGATGAGTAGAAATGAAGAGTTTATGGTCCTATTTATAGTCAAATGACCCTTAAAGGCCAAGGTATGCTTATGATCTGATATATGGGACGTGTGTAAGTGTATAGAGGGGTGATGAGGTAGAAGCTAGATGAAGAGTATGACGGCTGATGAGGCTAGGTAAGCACGTGGAAGGTTTTTAGGGTATTTAGGTGTCACGGCTAGAAAATGGCCAACAAGGAGGTCATGTGACTCATTTAGTGTCCAAGGATTCAAGAGTGCTTTGAAGCATCTAGTGATATTGTGGTGCTTGTCAAGAAGGTCTTTTTGCCAAAAGATAATTTTAAATATGGTCAAAAATGAAGAAACTAGTTTTCGGGTACATTTAGGGATTATATAAAGGGATTTTCAATCTTGATTTTTTTTCAATGTACTTTGAAGGATAATGATAGATATATGTTCACAAGAATTGTATTAAGGATTAATAACAAGAATTGTGTTGATCCATGATCTAGTTCATCTAGGATATCATAATCATGATCCAGCGAAATAAAAAATAATACAATCAAAATGAAACAATTGTTACTACTAAACTTAAGCCTTTCATTGTATTTTGATTAGAAACAAAGGCTAACAATACGACTAAGCTACTAATAAGCAAGCTACTAAACTAGCGTCTTACAAAGACTTAACGCCTAGAGTACACACATACACCTTTAGGTTTACATTATGAATTGAATGAATGATAAACCTAGACGTCTACCCCTCTTTATATACTAGAGGGGTTAGGGTTTACAAGACAAACTTTTAAGGAACCATGCGATACTTTAAATAATAACATACAAACACATGTTGAGCAACAGAAAGTGCAACAGACTAATGTACATATGATTCCTTCTACGAGAGTAATAGGTTCCACTGAAGTTAGCGGGTCAAAGCCTAGGAGAAATACAAAGAAAAATAGAATCTTGCCAGCTAAAAGTGACAACAAGAAGAAGGTAGAAGCTCACCCTAGGAAAAATAAGTCTAAATTAAAACAAGAGAATCATGTTGATTCTAGTATTAGCTCTAAGCGTACTGTAATTAAGTCGAATTCTAATTCTGTGTGCAAGACATGTAATAAATGCTTAATTTCTACTAATTATGATAAGTGTGGTGTGAAATATTTGAAGTCTGTAAATGCCTCCCTTTTTAAAAATGTTTCGAGCAAAGTTAAGCAGGTTTGGAAAGCAACAGGAAAACTATTTGCTAATGTTGGTTATCAATGGAAGCCCACTGGTATGAAATTCACTTTAGGACAACAGTGCCCTTTAACTAGGTTTACTAAATCCAAAGTAGTGCCTTTACAGCAACCTAAAAATGTTAGTTCTAGTAAAATTGTGATCACTGAGAGATTTAGCAACACTACTCAGACACCATTAACTAGATATAAACGTAGAAACAAACAGGAAAAGGCAATTTTCACTGACTTTCCTACTACAGCTGAGACACAGACAATTAATGTTCCCGAAAATATACTATTGTTTCTGCTAACCAACATGACCCCAACAAAAATTGGGGATCCGAATTACCAAACTCTCCATCTTTGTCTGTTTTCAAATGCAGGTCGTACAGATCGTCCTTTGGTATTTAGACTCAGGCTGCTCAAACATATGACATAGAATTACTCACGGCTCAAGAATTTCATGAAAAAGTTCATCGGGACAGTCAGATTCGGGAATGATCACTTTGGTGTAATTATGGGTTATGGAGATTATGTGCTTGGTGACAGTGTGATCTCCTAGGTATATTATGTGGAAGGACTTGGACACAATCTCTTTTTTGTAGGTTAATTTTGTGATTCGAATCTTGAAGTTGCATTCAAAAAACATTCGTGTTATGTTAGAGATGTAGATGGTGTGGAGTTAATTAAAGGTTCTCGTGGCTCAAATCTGTATACTATCTCTGTTGAAGACATGATGAAGTCATATCCAGTCTGCTTATTGTCAAAAGCCTCCAAGAACAAATTATGGTTGTGGCATCGTTGGTTAAACCATTTAAACTTTGGTACCATCAATGATCCTGTACGAAAAGATCTGGTAAGAGGCTTACCAAGGTTAAAGTTTGAGAAAGACCATCTTTGCTCTGCTTGTTAACTAGGAAAGAGCAAGAAGTATACCCACAAACCCAAATCTGAAAACACCATTATGGAAGTCTTACATACCCTTCATATGGATTTGTATGGACCAATGAGAGTGCAAAGTATTAATGGGAAGAAATACATTTTGGTCATCGTTGATGATTATTAAAGATTTACATGGGTTAAGTTTTTAAGATCAAAAGATGAAACTCCAGAGTTTGTTATTAAATTTCTAAAGAAAATTCAAGTTGGTCTCAATAAAACTGTCAGATACATCCGAACAGATAATGGCACAGAATTTGTTAACCAAGTTCTGGATGAATTCTATGAAAGTGTCAGCATCTCTCACCAAAAATCTATTCCGAGAATTCCTCAGCAGAACAGCATTGTCAAAAGACGGAATTGTACTCTTGTGGAAGCTGCTCGAACAATGCTGATAGTTTCTAAAGCTCCGATGTTTTTATGGGCAGAAGCTGTTGCTACTGCTTGTTACACCCAAAACAGATCCCTAAGTCATACTCGTCACATCAAAACCCCATATAAGCTTGTGCATGATAAGAAACATGATCTTACATTTCTTTGTATTTTTGGTGCTCTTTGTTATCCTACAAATGACAGCGAAGATCTTGGAAAATTGAAAGAAAAAGCAGATATTGGGATTTTCGTTGCTTATGCTCCTAATAGGAAGGGTTATCGAATCTACAACAAGAGAACCCGATGAATCATGGAAACAATTCACGTCCAATTCGATGAGCTGACTGAGCATATGGCTCCTGTGTACATGTGGAATCCTATATTGACTCCATAGATCGTTATTAGGACTCATCTAGGGTATGATAACAATGATTGTAACACGCAGCGGAATATGAAAACACAATCATGTTACTAATAAGGTTTTCTTTATTAAACATTAATAAAGAAACTAACTACTAACTACTACACACGCTTTCTATGCGTTTAGACTCACATTGGAGAGACTATCTATCAATCAATTCAATACTAGACGCTTTCCCCTCTTTATATACTAGAGGGGTTAGGGTTTACAAGACAAGATAAGATCAAAATAAAATTAGGAAACTATAAATCAGCATTAAATACTATTTGACTAATCTTCAATCAGCATTAATGTTATTCCAACTTTGTCTTGTAGGTCCTCCACCTTTAATATGTTTTGTCATAATCAACTCAAAGTATAATTCCCAACAATCTTCCCCTAGTTGATAATGACAAAACCAATAAGCACAAGCTTCCCCTGAAGCTAATATAGATGAAGAACTTCCCCTGAATCCATGCACTCTTCCCCTTTTTGTCATAATCAAATAGGAGTGCATGTAGATGGTAAATATATGAACAATAAGCTTCCCCTTAAAAGTATACTTGCCATCTCTTGAATCTTGAACTCAGTAGCATAGATCAAATCTTCCTTCAGTGCGTAGAAGACATTATTAAACGTCTTTGAATCATGCATAATTCTTGTAGACAACAAATAGTAACATGCCGACAAATAAATTTTGTAAATTTATTTATGTTCATGCCAACGGCCACCATCACAGTGAGCTCTGTTGCATCAACGAGAAACCAGTCATGTGTGAAAAATCATATCATGAACTGTATCGTATCATACTCCAACCAAATCTGTAAAAGAGCGTGCAACAACCAATCAAGAATCATATCATGAACTGAATCTTCAAAACGAACTATACACATCATCATTGTTCAACTAAAAAACAGTTAGCTACTGATGCCTTGTGGTGTTTCTACAATTTTGTACTTTCAAAAGTCGAATGTAAGAATTTCAAGACTGCCGTGACTGAAACTTGTTGGTTTGAAGCTATGCAAGAAGAAATTTACAAGTTTGATCGACTTCAAGTATGGGAGTTAGTTCCAAAACCAGACCGTGTAATGATAATCGCTCTCAAGTGGATTTACAAAGTCAAGCTTGATGAGTATGGTGATGTTCTGAAGAACAAGGCACAGTTAGTAGCCAAGGGTTATCATCAAGAGAAGGGTATCGATTTTGAGGAATCATTTGCACCGATTGCACGGATAGAGGCTGTCAGAATCTTCATTGCAAATGCCGCCAGCAAGAACATGATCATCTACCAGATGGATGTCAAGACTGCATTTCTGAATGGTGAGCTGAAAGAAGAAGTATACGTCAGTCACCTTCACACGTCTATCGTTTGAAGAAGGCTCTTTATGGCTTAAAGCAGACTCTACGGGCGTGGTATAACACATTATCAGGGTTTCTTCTGGAAAACAAGTTCTCCAAGGGTGTAGTGGATCCTACGTTATTCACTCGAAAAACAGGCAAACATATTCTTCTTGTTCAAATTTATGTAGATGATATTATATTTGCCTCAGCTGATCCTAAATCTTGTAACATATTTTTAAAAGAGATTACCGAATTCAAAATTCAGATGTTCAAAGTGGTACAAATGTTATTTTACTTAGAGATACAAGTTTCTTAAAGGTCCTCCGGATGGCATCTTTATTAACCAATCAAAATTTGCTCTTGAAATTTTAATGAAATATGGAATGGATACTTCTAACCCTGTAGATACACCAATGGTGGATAGATAAAAAACTGGATGAGGACCCCTTAGGGATTCCAGTTGACCAGACTCGGTTTCGAGGTATGGTCGGCTCATTAATGTACCTCACTGCCAGTAGACCAGACCTTGTATTTGTTGTGTGCATGTGTGCTAGGTATCATGCTAAGCCTACCAAAAAGCACCTTGAATCAATTAAGAAGGTCTTTTGGTACCTCAAAGGAACCATTAACATGGGTCTTTGGTATCCGAAGGACACCGCTTTGGCACTAACGGTCTATGCAGATCATGCAGGTTGTCAGGATACCCGCAGAAGTACGTCGGGAAGTGCTTAGTTTTTAGGAGACAAATTAGTGAGCTGGTCATCGAAGATGCAGAAATGCACTACTATCTCAACCACAGAGGCCGAATACATTGCCTTGTCTGGATGTTGTGCTCAAATCCTTTGGATGCGATCACAGCTAACGGACTACGGCTTTGCATTCAATAATATACCTCTGTATTGTGATAACAAAAGTGCTATCGCTCTCTGCTGCAACAATGTCCAGTACTCCTGCTCAAAGCACATCGACATACGTCATCATTTCATAAGAGAGCAAGTGGAGAATGGCGTGGTTGAACTTTACTTTATGATGACGGATTATCAACTTGCGGACATATTCACAAAGGCATTACTAAAAGAGCAGTTCAAATTTCTACTCCCGCGACTTGGAATGAAGAGTATGACTCTGGAAACTCTCAAACGTCTTCAAAAAGAAGAGGATGAGTAAAGGATAGTCTTCATGGATCCTATGTACATATTTAAAAACAAAAATAAAATACAAAAATATAAAACCTACAAAAAACCATAAAATCAAAAAATAGAAAATACCAAAAATATTTTTCAAGACATGTCTTCTGAAATCGATAATATTTACGGACCTAGAAATGTCATTCAATAATGACACGGGTCTTTAAATAAAGTTCGAACAGAAGTTCAAACCTTTTTAAAAACATGTCTTTAAGGCTTGCAGTTATTCAGACTGCAACCCGCTTTTTAATATGAGGAAAGCATGTCTCCAAAATGACAGTTGTTCCTGACAAAGGGTAATTGATTTTTCCCTTGCATGGATTACTTAATATCCATGCATCATTGGTTATGAATACTTAGTACATAACCCAGGCTTGTTTCAAAGAATGATGTACGTTTCAGTGCGTTATTTCATATTAAAGAAGAGAAGTCTTTTTTTAACCATATAATTTTTTCTTAATTGATTCTTCAAATTATTTGTGTTAACCATGGTGGTAAAAAGTTGTCTTCATAATGAATCAGTGTTTTCAATAATCACAAAAAGATTTTCAAAGACAATTCAACCACTCAAACAATGACAACAACTCTTTAAATAGAAAACGGGTCAGTATTTGAGGGGGAGAAAGTGTCATCAAATAATCTTTTAAACTGTCTTTCAAAATAAGTCACTTGTATTTGAATGGGGTTATAATTCAAAGGGGAGTTAATTTATTTTAACTCAAAGGTTCAAAGTCGTCAATAGTTAAAAATTATAGGACTTATGTGCAATTTGCTACCTATTTCCTACCTTTATTAAACTATAAGGACTAAGTGTGTCATTTATTCAAAATTTAATTTAAACCTTGATATACATAAACGTAATTAAATAATGCTTTTAGAATGCCAAGGACTAAACTGCCATATTGAAACTAAAGGGTACAAAAAGGTTAGCGGTTTGATCTCTCTTGGTCAAACCTTACAAATCTAGTCAAACTATAATACAACACATACTCACGCAAAACCGCACCTCTGCTCGCCTCATCTTTGTTTCTCGATTTCCTGTGACGTTCTTGCTAAGTTAACACTTAATCTCCTTCTTTACAGTTAGATGATACATTAGAGCAAAAGGAATCGATTCAAAACACTTTAAAATGAATACAAATCACTAATGTTGGTATTAATTTTCATCAATATATATAAAATGTTGTTTGGAATTTGTAAATTGTTGTTAGGATAGGTGCGGTTGTTGCACAAAACTAATCTATATCTATTCAATGTGGTGGTTTTAAATCATATGTGTGATTCGACTTGATCTCGAATTCGTTTTTGATCGAATCTCATTAAAGTGTTATTTTGATGATGTTGGTGATGGGCATTTGTTTCTTTTGGTTTATTGATGTATATTGATGCTTTAATTAGAGATCTCCTTTCATTGAATGCTGTAATTGAGTTTCTTGAATAATCGTTTTTGACTTTAGAAAGTCAACAGTGGTTTGATTGTTGATTGAATGATATTTATGTGCTCTTGCGTGTTGTCCATAAGTCATTGTAGTATTGCTAACCATTATTGCATGCCCGCTATAGGTGTATTGAGGATTACGTGGCTTTAAAGATAGTGTAAGGCTCGTTCTTAATGAAAATCCTCAAAGTAGGATGTTAAACAAATGCGTGCTAGGAGTTCAAAATGAGATAAGATGCCTTGGATTTTCCAAAGTGAAAGAAAATTGAATTCACGTTAGGCATTTGTCATATCGGTTTGCTGAGAAACTAATGTTCTAGACAACGGTTTGCTCAGGATATTCTTGATAGCGGTTTGCCTTTTGATATTCATGCTAGCGGTTTGTCATGGTCACTCTAGGTAGCGGTTTGCATGTATCTCTAGGTTGTAGGTTTGGATTTTATAAGTAATATCTTACTACAATATAAAGCATTTAAAATGTTGTAGACCCATTACAAAATTAAGAGAAGATGTGCAAATCTTGACATTCATCTCCATTTTGAGAATCATCATCAAATAAGTGACACTGTGTCACCTTTTTGATTAAAAATACACTTTATTTTTCAATGAAATATCTTTTTATCAATTTAATTTTATTATGATCTAATTTCACTATATTTTTTAAAATTTTATACTCTTTAATTCAACATACATTTTGTTATATTTTATATTTTTTTGTTTTTTACATTTTTAGTGGGTTTATTTTATGTTGATTTATATTTTTTTATCGACTTTATACCTTAATTAAATATAAACTTGATACGTTTTAAAAACTATTTATACTTTCGAGAGTGTGTTGTCTCTTTAATGCTGAGAATGATGACTGTTAATAATGGTGTTGCGGGAAAGCTACGGAAAACTCCAACGAACACAGTCAACGAAAACATATAATTTTATAGTGTGTATGCGGTAGAAAATTGCGTAAAATTGTTGAGTTAGTAAATTTTTCTTTTTACCGACCGCTATGCGGGTGGTAACCAACTAGTTTTAATAATACAGGGAAACCGTCGTATGCTTTTTAGCATGGCAGCAGTTTGGTCGAAATATACCTTTATTATTAAATAATCAAACCTTAATTTTGCGATATTATTTTTATAATGGCAGTTGTTTGATTTTAAAATGAATAAAATTTTCATATGGTCTTTTTCGAAACGGTTTTTTTGATTAAAAATGAATAAAAATATTCATAGACGGTTTTGGTACATAAGTTTAAGGCCATCATTAGAGGGATGAAACCACCAAGGTGAGGCAATTGAATATTATTTTTTATATTAATATTATTTTATTCGTAGCGGTTTGTCAATCATCATTTCTCAGCGGTTTGCCCATACCACCATGTGGCGGTTTGGTAAAACTCTTAGCAGTGGTTTACTCAAACCACTATATGGCGGTTTGGTAACTTGCTACACGATAGTTTACCTAAACCACCATATGGCGGTTTGCTAAACTGCTGGGCAGCGGTTTGGGCTAAACTGCTGGGCAGCAGTTTGGGCCAAACTGCTATGACTTGGCCCATTAAGCTTATTAACCACTTAAGGCCCATTCCAAAGGCCCAATTACATAACTAACTCTCATCCGGGCATAGTTAACTTGTGATTGAGCTTGATGAATACTCTCTAGACCTTGACCATGGTTGACCACTGTTGCTATTGGAGTAACTAAAGCCAGTGACCAATGACTTAATGTGAAATATCTCATCAAACCTGAGTTAATCATAACCTAATCAAGCATGCGGATGAAAAATCATAAAAACATGGCTAAACATTATCGTATAACATCAAAATATTCCATACCATTTATCTATCTTTGTTGATATTCTTAAGCATACAAGATGGCTGAAAAGAATGTTCCCGCTATTGCTCCTACAAGATCTGACGAACAGATTCTACCTTTCAACGCATGGTTACCTGTTGGAAAGGGAAATCTTCTCTTGGATCTACAAAGATTGTAAAAGAATCCCATCTTTCGCATTTCAGTTGACATTCTCCAAAACACATATTTCTTCAGGGCATTCATGCTATCACATTGTTCTATACTATCTACATACCCCCAACAAAGTTCACCCCCTCCCCCCCACCCCCCCCGAATACATGTACAGGATGCAAGACTGAGGTATACAACTTCAAACTGGACGAACAATGGTTTACTCTTAATGATGATCTTCTTCGTAAGGCTTTGGAGATTACCCCTGTAGACTCAGCTCATCTATTTGTGTCACCACCAGCTGGTGACCAGGTTATGGACTTTGTGAACGAACTGGGCTTATCTAGTTGAATTCACCTTAGTTTCTAGATGTATGTGAAAACAGTTATATCAGCCATGGAGAGCTATCCTGTCTTTGATCAACCAGTGCTTAACCGACAAGACTTCTGGCAGTGACAAACCCTATTCTTCAAATGTTGTGGGGTATTGTCACAAGATCCAATGTTGACTATGCAGAACTTCTATGGGAAGAGTTTGTACAAGCGATCCAGATTTTCTATGTATGGGCCGCTCTTAATATTCCTACTAAGAAGCCAACGCCTCACGTCATTCTTTACTGCCGGTTCATAAAGCTTATAATATATTATTTAGGAAGTGAACATAACATTCATAGAAGACCTAGGTCTCCTGTTCACGTTACGGGAGATGACTTTCTTCTTGGTAATATCAAGTTCGTCCCCAAAGGCGAAAAGGATGAAGTTTTTGGAAAGCCTATTCCACAAGAGTTGATTACATAAGCCATTCAAAATTCACCATACTACCAGCAATACTTGAAAATGGTCCACAACTAAAAAGGGTGAACAGAAGAAGACAACTTCTAAAGCTGACAAGCCCAAAAAGCATGCACCGGTCAAACAGCTTACTCTTGCTGAACAAACAAAGCTAGTGAAAGAGAAAACATCCAAGCCAACTCCCTCAAAGAAAATTCGTAAGGATAAAGTGATGAAAGTTCGCAAGGAAAAGAGGTCTGACCTTCTTGTAGATGAAGAAGATGAAGAACCTCAACCGGCTTCTGAACCTCAAGTAGAAGATGATGAGTACAATCTACAAAGAGGTCTTCAAATGAGTTTGGAATCTTTTCAGGCACCCGTTGGCAGAGTGGCTATTTGTGAACCTGCCTCAGGTATCACCTAAAGACTCCCAGTTGTTGAAGGTAAAGGGAAAGGCATTGCCACAGATGAACAAGTTGCACAATCACTTTTGGAACTGCAAAAGCCGAAGAAGCAAAGTACCACGGATCAATACATATTTCAGAGCCGGATTCCAGCAACTCAAGATGCACCTACTGAACCCTCTGCACAACCTCTGGGTCGATACATCGCAAATGTGGTCCGTGGATAACCATCTCCTGCAGAGTGGAAACTTGTGGTGATACGAAAAAAAATCAGCAGTGAGGAGGTGATACTGAATTCTTTTAATGTGATGTAAGACGAGGTTGAGAATGTGTCTAATACGGTGGCGTTGGAGGAAAGAACTATTGAGCTAGACGAAGGCCAGGCTAGATCAGACCCTGGTAAAACACCCGAGTCTTGACCTCCTCCAGAGCATGTACTTATGGAAGAAGACCAGACTGGATCAAACCCTGGACAAAGTCATGTGGTTCTTGCTGGACCAAACCCTGAACCCATGCATGAAAAATTCGTTGAATACTGTTTTTCCCTAAGTTACATGAAAGTCGAATAGCATAAATTGAGGAACACGTCCACATAGATAATCCACTAAGCTCATCTGGGACTCTCTTATCAATGAAGAATATTGATGATGGATGTACCTTTGGTGATCAGTTCCTGAATGACAAACCAACTGAAGAAGAACCAGGTAAAGCTAATGTGGAAACCGAAGTTGAATCCATGGTAACCGTTCCTTTCTATCAAGCTTCTTCATCAGCTCCTCCACTATCCACTCCCATCATCGATCTCACACCTCTCAAACCAGTATCTCCTCCTGCTCAAGAACCCATCTTTACAGCTACAACTACAACAACAATAACACTTCTACCACCACCACCTCCACCACAACAAAACACTACAGATCCTGTGCTAGCTGCTCGTGTATCTGTACCGGAATAGATATGTGCCAAATTTAAAAAGAAACACAAGCTCCAGGACAAGACTACTCAAGCTCTTTCATCTAGGGTTTTCACGCTAGAGAATCATGATCTGTATTCAAAGATTGACAATTACGTCAATGAGACCGTTAAAAAAGCTATACACAACGCTCTTCAAGTTCCAATTCGTGATCACTTCAGAGAGTTGTCAGAATTTGAGATGAAAGAAATTCTTCATGATCGAATGTTTGAAAGTGGCTCCTACCAATCACATTCGGAGCATTCAACTCTCTACGAAGCTCTGGAGGCATCTATGGATCGTGAAAATAGGGAAGAGTTCATTGAAGCAACGGCTAAGTCTCTTAAGAGACGCCGTGATGACCAAGATCCACCTCTACCTCCTCCAAAAGACTCAGACCAAAACAAGAAGAAAAGGCATGATTCTGATGCTTCGGCTTCAAAACAGCCTCCAGTTCAGAATCCCTCAGCTTGGAAGACTTATGACATAAGAGAAGCTCCCTCTAACTCCTCCAAGCAAAAGACTGCCCCTTAATCTAAACAACTTGTTGATGATGTTCCAATACCAGATGATATGCATATCTTAGACTCAGAGGACACCGGTGCTGCCCATCTTCCAAGATCAAGACCAGGACCAGACTAGTTAAGCCTGTTCCTAAGAAGACGCCTAGAAACACATAAACAGAATGGGTTATTTCCAAAGACTTGCCTGAGACTTGAGAGCAAACTGGGGCCAATTCCCCCCCCACTGCCCTAATAAAACACTATAAAGATCAGAGGAACAAAAACAAGTTACTTTTGGAAAAAATGGGGATATGGGGTTCCTTCATCAAATGGTTATTGCAACAGATTGGGGAATGTCGTAATTTTATGTCGTCAAGCTGATTTGAAAGGTCTAGCTTACAAGTTAGTCAGACCATTAAGAGTGTCACTTGCTATTAACGGATCAGATTGATTTGGTCAATCCTGAGGGTAATCGGGTCGTGCCTGACATTAGCAAACCATTACCTCTAGGAGGTCTACCAGGTCAGGTAACAATTCAAACATAGTACTTCGTCATAAAGCTGGAATATCCTTTGTATCATGGTGACAATAGAATTAAGATATGCTACTATCAATATCCAAGCTGAAAGCGGCTTACTATCAAGACTTTAGGCTCGAAGAACTAGTATTGTCACTGTGGATTGAAAGTGAACATGAATACGATATTAGTGCAGCCTACGGTATTTCATACTGGTGGTTTAAGCGCAAAGAATTCTATATTACCAGACACAGTGCTCCCTCTGATTGTCATGCAGTCAGATCTCACATGAAGATTCTTAGTGTTGTTAGTCTCAAGACCTTCTCACGATACGGTTACACATTCTTGAGAGAGACTGTTCTACGCAGAGCTGACTACAAAGAATACAAGATCTCGGAAGCCAACTTCAAAATCTGCATCCAAATAATTTTGAAGACCTATACCCGCTTCATCTTCAAGGCAAGCTCAACCACTTATTTGTTGTTGACAAAGTTCATCTATTCAACGCGATCAGCCTGTGGATTAGGAATATAGTCATCAGACAATGTGTAGAAGACCTGCAACTCGGAATTGAGAGTTATCAAACGAAGCTCGACCTTACACAACCGAGCTGGGATGCTACTGATTTTCAATTCAAAGAAGATTACACCATTGTCCACAAGCCAAGGGTCGTTTCTCTACACAAGATGGCATATAGATCTAAACAATAATATATTTACATAATAATCAGAAGAAATATGTGAGGAGACTGGAGGTGCACCAAGTTCTAGGGATGACAGCACGTTGACGAGAATTCTAGAAAAGCTGGATGTCATGGTCAAAGACTACGTGTTGTTCAAGTTTAACCCTGGCATGGAGCATATGATTTGGTCTGAGGATAATAAAAGGAGGAGTCAAGAGTTCATCAAGCTTATTGAGAGAAGGCTCAAGATAAGGCGAATTTTCAGGAGTCTCAAAAGCTTTGTTAGTGGAAGGTTAAGAGATGTTCAGTACAGACTCATCCAGAGAACAAAATGATTTCATCATTCTGACACTCAGGTCAATATCATCTTATATTGTATAATATATCTTGTACATTATTATGTAATGTATCTTTATGTGTTAAGTGTCAATGTATAATTTTTCATGAGTTCTTCGTTAAACTCAAAATCTTTCAAAATTATTATACTTGACACTCACAAATACCCTCATAGATTGAGGGGGAGCATTAATATATTCCCTAATCGGCGTGTGAATAATTGGCACATTTTTCTCTTAGTTTTTCTAACATATTTGAATCAATTGATATCCAAAATATCAAAGGGTTTGAAATTTTTTATAAGAGGAGAAAATGTGATTAAAATATAAAAACTTATAAAAATGTAATTTTATGGACTCGTGTGTGTACTCGATCCCTCACGTGCTAAACACTTTCGAATATCGATGCACATGTTGAGGGGAGCGTTTCTAAAAAGCTAAAATAATCGAGGTATAAAAAGCTTTGATATTTATATCACAAGTACCTTGGTTAAGTTTTTCAAATGGTTTTATGGCAAGGAGAATAGTATCAAAAGATCGACCATGTATTTAATCTTATCGGAGTTATAAGGTTGGTAAGGTTAGGTATTCGTTCCCATGATCCAGCCAGAACCGGAGGGATCTACCTAGGGACAATCCACTAGTTAGTGTAGAAGTCCTTAGGTATGATATAAAAAGGAGTAAAAGTGAGAATAAGGGAATAGTGCTGACTGAGATGGAGCTAGTACTGGAATAAACCCAACAAGGTACTAGTCATGAAGTCTCGGTAAGCACTGAAGGGGTTGAGAATGAAAAAAGAATTGTAAGGATAAAGGATGAAAAGAAAGAAGCCCTCTATACACTTAGGCAGAAACCGGGTCAATGCATAAACTATCAAAAACACTAAGATGTTGTCTGGTATTGAAGATAGTCATCGTGGACCTATTGACGCAATGCACAACCCTCCCTAGCCACTCAAGGTCTCTCAACAAACTCTTGTTTCATTTCTAACGGATATTCACGCATTTCTATCGACTTTCTCACTCCGAGTTAGTTGATATTGAAAAGGTGGCAGTCAGCTCTAGCCTTCGAGCACTAAAACCAAAACGCACTATTGAGTCTAAAGCTAAGAGATCATCCATAAATCTCATTAGGACACTATTTTAATATACTTGTCTTTCACACACTGTGAAAACAAGGAATACCTTAAGAGTCCTACGCATTATCCTTGTGGTATTGCCAGAACATCCGAGTGATACTTAAGTATTCACAGTGAAGATGGAAATCCTGCTAGAGCCAACATCAAACAAGCTCTGGATAGGTGACTTGTGAGATCCTAAATGGATCAAACTTGTGACACTGGATATCGATTCGGTCCAGTTTATGAATTGATGGTTGATGAATTTTGATAAACACTTAAAACTCTCGATGTGTTACAAAAACATTTTTACAAGTGACATGTCGATTGATTTTCAAATCAATTTTCTCTTCAATCGGTGAGATAGTATTTCACTAATTCACTCATATCACGTTGTCTACTTTGAAAGCTCCGATATTGAGAACGCCTATTGCAGCTACGAAACCCTGTCAAGGAGATCCTTCGGAATTCTACCTGATCACAGGCAGTATTTATACTGATTAAAGGGGAACTGTGGTTATTACAACCATATTCAACGAAAGTGAACAAAGACTCTTTCGTTTATTACTAACGTAAACCTACAGGTATTCCTGACGGTAGCAGCTGGTAGCCGGAGACAAGTCAGATTCATAACCACATGCTCATACTCTACCGACACATCGTAAGACATCATGAAAGTTCAAGTAAATGTTTCAAGGCTTCCACTACTCTGATACTACACGTCCTTCTTGAAGTGACCAAGTGTTAAAGTTAAAGAACTTCAAGAACAAAGAATATTCAAGCTTTCAAGATCAAGAAAGGTATGAGCATGTCAGTCCAGAAATCACAAGCACAAGATGACGAAAGACCACAAGATGATGATTAGAGATTACGTTTAGCTGGTGATCTCAAAGAAGCTCAAGATCACACACAATTCAAGTTGAGGAACAAGCGCAAGATTAATGATCAAAGATCACTTCATCAAAGTACAAGATATCAAATGAAGAATTAAAGACTACGAGATGGAACACAAGAACAATCATAAGATTGCTGAGCTTAAGTTAGTATTCTTTAGGATGACCTCCCCTAGGGGGAGATTGTTAGATATAAGAAAAAGACTCGGTCACTCCGTGTATTTTACAATTTATCATAGCTAGTATTTTAATGTTAATCGTATGACATAAGGTATTGGGCCGAGTAATAAACCCACACGTGTAAGCCCATACCAAGGCCTATGGGCCGGTTTTGTAAGTACTATATAATCCTCTTCCATCCCATGGAAGAGGTGGTTGGTCATTTCATTTCAATATATCATTTTCTCTCACTAGAAAATTTTCTCTCCTTTCTTTCTCTATCTAAGACTCAGCTAACCCCAAGATCTCTCATCGTGTTATGATATACAATATCCTACACTATGCAATCTTGTTTATAAAAAGTCGTTTGATTAGAAAATAAACTCTAAAACTGTATAGGAAGTCGATACGCCGTATCCAGTTACTGGATACGCGCCGTATGTAAAACTTAAAGAATAAATCTGAAACAGTCAGGAGAGTTAATACCGTCGTAATCAAAAAACTAATACGCCGTTTAAGAGATCGACAGTAACAAGTTTAAACATACAGGAAAAATAAAGATAACATCTCCAGGTTGACTGATACGTCGTATCAATAAATTGCATACGCTGTATCAAAAACTGGGAAGATATACTCGATAAAGAACAAGAAATTACATTCCGGGTTGTTTCCCGATAAATATTTTTGTTTATAGTATAGTCTTTAAGTTAGACTTCCCCTAGTTTAATCTCATCCTTATAAAACAACTTATGGTCAAACGGGATGCCAAATGACAAATATAAATTTTTAATAAGATTTATTAGCATCCCATTGTTAAAATAATTCCAAATCATGACATTAATATTTAATTTCTTGATAAAAGTTTCAGTTGTGAAATTTTATTACTTGTATCATGACTTGTTTCCAAAATTTCATTTGACACTTGTCCATAGGTACCAACATTGATACTTATTACATTATGTGATGGTTTGATAAATATATCCTCCAAAGATTGTTTGATATCAATTTTTCCGTTATCATTGTCCGTGTCAGATTTTAAATAATAGAGATTAATTTATAAGGGAATAAATCATTGTCGTATATAAAAGTGTAATCTTCATCATCAAATTCGGAAAATGATATTTCAAAATCTAAATTAACTTTGTCGACATGCTAAGGACTTCCTGCGGGTTTAGATGAGAGCTCTAATTTAGATTTTAACGCGTCACTACAGACTTCAGCTGGGAATTCTGTTTCAAAAAATTTGAGATCGTCTTCTCATACGTAGCAGTTTCCCAGTTATACACTTTATCATTTCTAAGAGCTTTCTCAGTTTCAAGTCGAACATATTCCTCCATAGTAATATTAGGTTCGTCCGTTTCTTGTAATAAATTTGATACGAACACAGAAAAAGGTCAAATAGATCGATACGCCGTATTCAGAAGACTGGATACGCCGTATTGATGTTTAAAGTCGAATATTCTATTTTGGTTTAGAAAAAATTTATATGCCGTATCCAAAGAGATGAATACGCCATATTCAGTTCTCGACTAGAAAATTACAACAGGCTTTAATAATGCAGAGAAACACACAAACACACAATATGCAAAAATATACAATGCAGAAAATCAAACACACAAAACAAACACACAAATATGAAAATCAATCTAAACTAAACTAAATCTAAACTAAAACACTAATAAACAAAAGATTTAAACAATTTCACTCCCCGGCAGCGGCGCCAACAACTTGATGTGTCGTTGTGCGTAGGTAATTTATGTTATCAAGTTTTACTATTTATATTTTGTCGACTTTATCTAAAACAACACTAACGGGCAGTGTACCCGATCAGTTGTAGCATCGTTGGTAAGTAGGGTGTCGATCACTAAGAGCGAGAACGTTAAATCTTATGTCTACC